>JARBDR010000523.1:0-129660 GCA_029721355.1 Tegillarca granosa
AAACCCTGCCAGGTCTGACCAAGACTTGAAAATTGGTATGAATGTTCTTTTGCCAGGCACTCTGTATTGTGAAATGAAAGTCAGAAGTCCTTCAGAGACCTTAAATACCAATAGCTGGTGATGTCTAAATATAAGTGAAATATTCTTGATTGGGATGTAAAACCTCATAAATCAATCAATTCACCATCCCAAAGCTGACATTTTCCTTAAAAGTGAACAGTCTTAATGTAGCAGAAACTCCACTTATGGCAGGTTAATACGTCTTGGATTAGATATTAGTGGTTTGAGAAAAACGAACTTGTTGCCAAATTATATTGATAAAAATTGATTTTACATGTGGCTTTTTTGAAATTTGACATTTATCACTAATTCCAATTTAAAACTGAATAAACCAGCATTCAATAAAAATATTGTGACATTTTTTTGATCAGCAAGAACCACTGCTTAAATAAAAACAGTTTGATTGGAGATATTCATCTAGTCTGTCATTTAGAAATTTTCAATACATACACTTTTTAATGCATTCTACAGCAGGTAAACAGTTTGTAGGCAAAATATGAAAGAAAAGTTTTTATTATTAAAACCTGTTGGTGGATAATGGTCATGTAACAGTAAGAAATTAACCAATGAATTTTGAATTCCATACTTTTTTTAACCAATGAAAATTGAATTCCATGATATGGTATTTTTTTTTAAACCAATGAAAATTGAATTCCATGAAATGGTATTTTTTGTTAAACCAATAAAAATTAAATCAATGCTGTATTTATTAGTTGTAAATTTTAAACTGATCATTATCAGAACATCTCAAAAAATAAGTACAAATTATTTGAATTGTATTTATAAAGTTCTGTAAATTAAAAACATATCAATGTAACATCTCAAAAGTGAAAATAATTTATTTGAATTATTTATAAAAAGTTTTGATAATTGTGAAATAGTTAGAAAAATCATACATTTATTATCATTAAAATGGTATCTAAGTGTTGAGATAAATTTGTGTTTTATTTTGAAAATGAAATATTTTTCCTTTTATTAGCTCACCTGGTCAAAGGCCATGTGAGCTTTTGCCATCACTTGGCGTCCTTGTCCCTCTGTAAACTTTTCACATTTTGACTATCTCTTCTAAAACCACTGGACCAATTTAAACCAAACTTTACAAGAATGATGTATGAATGGTTGTTTATTAGGATGCCAAAATTTTCCGGATCCACCAAAAAACATGGCTGCCAGCACAGGACAAAGTTTAACATTGGACCCTATGGAAATAAGCATATATTGGCTATCTCCTCTGAAGCTACTTAAGCAAATTGAATCGAACTTTACAGGAATGATGTATGGATGGTCCTTTACTAAGATAGCCAAAATTTTCTGGGTCTGCCAAAAAACATGGCCATCAGCACAGGACATAGTTTAACACTGGACCCTATGGGAAAAAGCATATATTGGCTATCTCCTCTGAAGCTACTTAAGCAAATTGAATCAAACTGTGCAGGAATAATGTATGGACAATCCTTTACTAAGATAGCCGAAATGTTCGGATCTGCCAAAAAACATGGCTGCCAGTGCAGGACATAGTTTAGCAGTGGACCCTATGGGAAAAGCATATATTGGCTATCTCCTCTTAAGCTACTAAAGCAAATTGAATCAAACTTTGCAGGGATGTATGAATGGTTGTTTACTAGGATTGATGAAATTTTTATAATCCGTTAAAAAACATGGCCACCAGCAAGTCCTTCAAGTGGTCTTTGTAGACAGGTTGTACTGTATTGGCTATCTCCTTTAAAGTTACTTGAGCAAATTGAATCAAACTTTGCAGGAATGATGTATGGATGGTCCTTTACTAAGGTAGCCAAAATTTTTGGATCTGTCAAAAAACATGGCCACCAGCATAGGACATAGTTTAACATAGGACCCTATGGGATAACATGTTTTGGCTATCTCCTCTGAAAGTACTGAAGGCAATTGAACCAAACTTTACAGGAATGAGGAATGGATGATCCTTTACTAAGATTGTCAAAATTTTCCGGATCCACCAAAAAACATGGCTGCCAGTGCAGGACATAGTTTAACATTGGACCCTATGGGAAAAAACATATATTGGCTATCTCCTCTGAAGCTACTTAAGCAAATTGAATCAAACTGTGCAGGAATATTGTATGGACGTCCTTTACTAAGATAGTCAAATTTTTGGATCTGCCAAAAAACATGGCCACAGCATAGGACATAGTTTAACATAGGACCCTATGGGATAACATATTTTGGCTATCTCCTCTGAAAGTACTGAAGGCAATTGAACCAAACTTTACAGGAATGATGTATGGATGATCCTTTACTAAGATTGTCAAAATTTTCCGGATCCACCAAAAACATGGCTGCCAGTGCAGGACATAGTTTAACATTGGACCCTATGGGAAAAAACATATATTGGCTATCTCTTCTGAAGCTACTTAAGCAAATTGAATCAAACTGTGCAGGAATATTGTATGGACGGTCCTTTACTAAGATAGTCAAAATTTTTGGATCTGCCAAAAAACATGGCCACCAGCATAGGACATACTTTAACATTGGACCCTATGGGAAAAGCATATATTGGCTATCTCCTCTGACGCTACTTAAGCAAATTGAATCAAACTTTGCATGAATGATGTATGGATAGTCCTTTACTAAGATAGCCAAAATTTTCTGGATCTGCCAAAACATATATTGGCTATCTCCTCTGACGCTACTGAAGCAAATTGAACCAAACTTGGCAGGAATGGTGTATTGATGGTCCTTTGACCAAAATGGCACATATTTTAATATTTTGGCACAGGGTTGTTTTTTTCTACCAACAAAATATAAACTTTGTCAAACTAATATTGACTGTCAAGGATTTTTAATTTTTCATCAGTTGCTGTCATTTTTTCTTCATGTTTTTTTAACAAAAAAAAAAAAAACAAAAAACAAAAAAAAAAAACAAAAAAACCCTGGTTTAAACTGTGCAAAAAGCTTTGATTATTTCTTCAAATTCTGGTTAGAATTGTCAAAATATTGTAAACTTTGACTACAAGAATGATAATGGCCAACTTCATATTTGGTTAAAACTGGACTGGATCAGAGAAAAGTAGAACGATTTACAAATTTTTGGCGTGATGTTCATCTTTGCTGCAGAGATTACCTGGCCCAGGTGAGCGATACAGGCTCAGCCACCTGAGCCTCTAGTATTCTTAGCTCACTAGAGCCTGGTTTCACAATCATTTCTTAACTAAGATTTTCCCCGACATGTAGCAAATCTCTATTTGAATCACCTGAAAACTTTTGCGATAGAACTTAATACAAATGTTAGAAGCTCGAAGTGATCTTTAAAATAATAACTTAAATTTCAGAATATCTGAACCAAATAACTAAGATTTCAAATCTACCAAATTTAAGTCTAGGACAGTCTTAGTTAAAGAATGATTGTGAAACTTTGGCTTCAGCCAAAGGTTTAAATGAACTTTTAAGGTTAACTGTTCATAATGCATCTTCGGTTGTGTGACAACTTCAAAGAAAATAGAGGTTGTGGGTTCAAACCTCATCTTGGTCGTACACAAGATTTAAAAATTGATATTGCCTTCTCAACTGGCATTCTGCATTTAGAGGACAGAGTTATCAACTTCTTTACCCATCGTCAGGAATATTTGATGTATGCTTGTCTGCCGCTTAATCACCCCGAGTGTGCACAGTATAAGGCAGACCATAAAATGCACATGCATCTCTTGCATAGGTCTACACTAAATTGTTCTTGAATTATTACTTAAAGATTAATCATTTTGCTCTCATCACAAGTAACTGAAAATTGCTTATGCAACATAATCAATATTATCACCAACCAACCAATGAACCAAATCTTCTGTTGTGAGTCTAACTTTTTTGTATTTTAATCCTTAACTGCTGGCCTGAATATTTTGATAAATGGCAATAACCAATTCAAGTTGAAGAGCTTTTACATTATGAAAACAAAGATGTTATGTCCTCCTTTAGCATCAAATGGAGGTTCAAATAGATAGATGTTCTGAAATATTGAGACTAGATATTGCATCCAAGTCCATGTTGACTACTGTAATCTTATGGTTGTCTGTCCAGAATTTGTTGCATCTTAAACTTAACTTCATTTCTTAACCACTTTGTAGCTCATTGGTAGAAGCATCTTTCTTTGAGAGCAAACCCAGGCAATTAATACATAGGAAATTACTGGGAGATACTTTTCCTCACTTAGCATACAGAGAGAAGAGTATTTATCTGATTTACCTAGTGTCAGTATAATGTTACTGTAGGAGAGGTATACTGTATTATACACTCTAGATTAGAAAGCTAGCACTTTAACTTTTCTACTTGGCCTGTTACCAATTGTCTTGGTAATTGTCTTGGTAAAGGGATTTGGTCCCTACCTGTTGTATGATGCTTATATATATATTAACCTTAATTAACTTGAGACAAAATGAAATTGTTTACGGACAAACATGCAAGGCAATTCCTGTTTACATTCCCCATTTTTTTTATCTTTAGGGGGGTATAATAAATCTTTAGTCCACAAGAAGTAGATTCATGTTGGTTTACACCCTGGACAAGTTACTTTTAATTATATTATAAGTCAGTTCTTGAAAGGTAGAGGAAACCCGAGTACCTGAAGAGAACCATCTTGTCAACCCAAATGACAACTTCTCAAACCAGGATCTGCCTGAGTTTGATTTTGAAAAACACTCCCGATGTGCTGTGACCTTTATGTGAGCACTTGAGATACATGTACTGGGCCGCTGACCACAAGGTATTCAGCTTGGGTTACTGACAACAAGGTATTCAGCTTGGGCCACTGACCACAAGGTATTCAGCTTGGACCACTGACCACAAGGTATTCAGCTTGGACCACTGGCCACAAGGTATTCAGCTTGGGCCACTGACCACAAGGTATTCAGCTTGGGTTACTGACCACAAGGTATTCAGCTTGGGCCACTGACCACAAGGTATTCAGCTTGGACCACTGGCCACAAGGTATTCAGCTTGGGCCACTGACCACAAGGTATTCAGCTTGAACAATTTTTACTGTACTACTATAATAATAAACAAAATCAACAACAAAAAAATAAACTATTTAAGTTATATTCTGTCAAATTTTACATCATATATCCTTTGAATAATAACATGCCTTAATAACGATGACAAATTTATAACAAATCATGAAGGGATATTATGATGATTATGAGTTAAGACAAGATTAAAAAAGAATTACACTAACAAACGCACTAATATACAAACAATAATGCCTCACATTAACAATGCAAGTACTGCCCAAAATTTTACTCTTCTCCATAAAACAAATAAGGTAACAAGGCAGGAATTTTTTGGGTAATTTTTGGTTAAAAAAAAAAGTTCAATACATGTGTATTGCGTTTCTGCAGAATTTGAATTTCGACAATCAAAAGCCTTGAAGAGTGTAAATTTACATATAAAACTGAAGAAGGAAAAGAAGTGCAAGTTTGAATGATTTTTCCTTTATGATTATCTTGTCAAGGTGGTGGTGGTGGTGGTTGGTGGCTTCAACTTGAGTCAACCCTAGTACCTTAATTGATTTAAATCGAATGGTAATTGATTCAATAGCAATACACTGTCATAAAAAACTTCCGAAACAATCGATATTGTCAAATATTGGCCAATACACTCGCAAGTGCATTGCTCAAGTTAGAAAACTCATGTATAGGAATGGAAAATATTTCAAACATATATGTATACTACTGGTCTGATTTTGTATAGGCATTTAGTTAAGTACATGGATATGTTACATTATCAAGCAACAGGGGAAAATGGGGAAATAAACACACACAATAGGGATAATAAACAGACTATATATCTTAATATACAAGAATAATGAAAGAAGAAAAATAAAACAACTAAGCCAGTTGAGGAATGAAGGATTTCAAACTAATGAGCCTATCTGGCTACACAAGTTGTACACATGTTAAACAACAACAATTTTTTCTTAATTACACAAATTGTTGTTAAATCAATTCGACCAATAGGCTGTCTGCAATCTAGTAGAGTTTTTTAAATTAAGTATGGGCCAATTTTTGGTCAACTTTCAAAGCGAGTAAAACAAAACAATTAAGTTAAAAGCAACTGTATATGACAGTACAATAACAAATGATACATAGAGGATCTAACACGAATGTTTGTGTTATATTTACAATTGTATTAAAACTTTGTTCGATTGATTTTGCTATCATTTAACTGCATTTCATAGTGTGCTTGAATTCACACATTTGTAGGAATCTTGAATAAATTTATTGTAGCAATATTAGTATATTATGATTTTGATTCCATTTATTTTATAAGATGAACTTTGGAACAGATGATACAATAAAATCAGAAAAGTGGGCTTTTATTAAGCCAATGTACTTAGGAACAGATGATACAATAAAATCAGAAAAGTGGGCTTTTATTACGCCAATGTACTAAGGAACAGATGATACAATAAAATCAGAAAAGTGGGCTTTTATTACGCCAATGTGCTAAGGAACAGATGATACAATAAAATCAGAAAAGTGGGCTTTTATTACGCCAATGTACTAAGGAAAAGATGATACAATAAAATCAGAAAAGTGGGCCTTTATTTTAATTCATATTAACACATGTACTATTTAAATGAATACTTATAAAATAATATAATAAAAAATCTGCACACATATACATACATTGTACCAAAACCAAACTTGTTTGCAAAACTCTGTCCCAAACTTTTACATAGTGATTGCTTTGTATGTTTACATGAGCCTAGAAAACATGTGATATACTCTTAGACTTTAACATTGTAGCTAGAAAATCTGGGGCCAGATGTTTGAAGTGTGCTTTGTTTAATCAACTGATTTGCCAAAAATTGAATTTTGCATAATTTTAAATAGGTAGTGAAATTAAATGTTAAAAATGTCAAAAATGGATAGAATTTTATCTAATTGTTACACATTTTTATAAAATTATCGACCTGATAATGATATTTTTATTGATGTTTTGAAGTTTTGTTGATCACTGATTAAACTAATCAAGCCTCTTACATCTGGCCCCAGGAATACTGTATACAGCTTTCACAAACACTACATTCTGGTCAGTTTTATAAACTGATTAAATAGATGGTCATTGCATCATATAAAAAGAGTGAATGGGTGGATATTCTTTTAAAGCTGCAGCTATTTCTGGCTAGAGAATGCAAAAGATACAACAGTAACTGACATTGCAAAAATTTTATGTTTCAATTTCTATTTGAAATAACAGGTTGAATCGAATTTTTACATTATGAAAGGGGGTTGGTACTCAAGCAAATTCACTTGAAAAAAAAAAATTAAAAAATTAACAAAAAACATAATACATGTACCTGAGTGCAGGTATTGCAAATAATGTCAAAATTTGGGGGATTCTGTGTTGCAAATGATGCAAGTTAATTGGTCGACCCAGTTGAATAAACTACAGACTAATGTGTCAACCAAGAACAAAATTCAAAGAAGCTGGCACAAGAGATAACAGTCATCTATAGAATGGTCCATTACTGAATGTTGTCCATCTGTAACTTAACACTTACAAGCATATAGATAGTTCAGGATCTTGATGCCATGGTGATTATAAACATAGGCTAATATAAACCACACAAACAGTTATTGAAAGCATGTTGCTGTTATTAAACCATCACTTCTCATGTTTTTGTTAAAAACAACCCTGATAATAAAATAGAGACAATGCATATATATATATATGTGTTGTCATCAGATCATGAACAACCTAAATCCCTAAATGTAAATTATCCCACTTGGCTTTTTATTAAATGATTGTATCAACAAAGACAGCTTCACTTCATCAAAATTATTCAAATCTAAACTTGATCTGTAACCTGAATTATAAGTGACAATGGAACAACTTTATAGCAGTGACCATTTTATAAGTAAACAAATGACTCAGATTTTCTGATCATTAAGCAAACTGTGTCTAAAAGAAACCCGTGATCAAATTGTTCATATACAATTATCAGTTTACGAACAGAAAAATTTGATTGTAAAAAAGTTGTTTAAATGTTTGAAACCAATCCCGTGTTCAATCAAGAACTGACACCAATACAACATAAAAACATAAGAAATAAAATGGCTACATTTTCTTAAATGTTAATGATTTAGTTTTATTTGATACAAGCCATTTATCACTCTAACAATAAAAATTATCTATGTAATTAAGTCAATCAGAAAGAGATAAACCTGGTTTTACTGAGAAATGATTGCAAAAGTTAGTCCACTGACAGTACAGATGTATTTATACAGGCCTGAATTTTTGATCTTTCAGTCAATAGTCAACATGCTTACGATTCTTTTAAGATTGAACACTAATTGAATGCATCATTCATTATTACACTGATAAAATTGAAGAATGTATACATGAATAAGAGTACATCTACATATAAACATTAAAACAGTCTACTTTTTAAATGACACAGATAATTGTCTCCCTTTGTAAAAGTCACCATTTCGATATCGAATTGCATTCTGTGCTTCTCTTAAGTTGGACATGGTAACAAATCCAAAACCTTTACACAGACCTGTTGAATAGTCATAGATAACATTAACACGAGAAATATTACCAAATGGTCGGAACAGCTCATATAATGTATCATCTGTTGCATCAGTTCCAATATTGTAAACAAACAAGATGTATCCCATAGATCCTGGCTGCTGCGGCTGTTGTGTGAATGATCCAGTTTGAGTATTTGCTGCAGCATAACCTCCCATTGGATTACTCATGGGATTAAATCGAGGCTGTTTATTGGGCATTGTTCTCATTGGTCCACCTGGAGTTGGAAACCGTGGCAAGGGCAAAGATGGCTGTTGAGTTGGACTAGCTGTCTGTTGCCTTTTGGTGTTATCATCAGCAAATTTAACAACAAGAGGAGTTATTCCTCCAGGGACAGTTTTTCCGTTCATTTCACTGATAGCTTTTAGAGCTTCTGATTTCTTATCATACAAAACAAAACCAACACCTTTAGACTCTCCAGTTTGCAAGTCAACTAGAACACGAGACTGAATAATGGTACCAAATGGTGAAAAATGGGTCTCCAAATCTGCTTCCTTGTAGGTTTTTGGGACATTACGTATGTAAATATTCGCACCTTTGATAGCTTCGTCACCAGGCCGTGCTAAAGCAACTTTAATGGTCTTGTGTTGAATTTGCAATCCATTTAAAGTTTGGATAGCACGCTGAGCATCTTCAGGGGTCTCATAATCAACAAACCCAAAACCATAACTATAGTTTGTCCCTTTATCCCGGACTATTTTGCAGGATCTTATTGGGCCTATACTCAAAAACATGGACCGGAATTCCTCGTCTGTGAACGTCTGTGGCAGGTAGTTGATTATCAAGTTTGTGAGGCTGTCCTCTGCCATATTTGGCTGTAGCCATGAAATCCATGGTTAAAAAAATTAAGATAAATATTCAATATATCAATATATAAATAAATAAAGATATAAATATATATATAATATATATAAATATTTTGTATAGATATGAAAATATGAATCAACAAATTAATACTATATATAAATAAATAAAATATAAATAAAAAAATTTCCAAACTGTAGAGTGATCAAACAAATACCTGTCAAATAAAAACAAAAAAATAAATTAAACAGGAAAATTGGTGAAACTGGAATTTCAATTGGCAGCAACAGGGAAATCACTTCCTTACAAAAATAAACATTATATAGAACTGTCGACATATCAACCTATTTTAATCTGGGTAGTAACACATCAACAACAACAAAACTATATAAAATATTTCAATATTTTTAAAGAAATTAAAACTTTAAATGGAATTTTAAAAAATTATGACACACTTTTTTGTATGCAAAAGTGTCACAGTTTTACCTATAAAGGAAGGAAGGACATATAAGGGGTACTTATATTTTTTTTTCTCTTGCAATATTCAGTTCGTCCTTTTGCAAGATGTTAGCCAGGCAGATTTAGAAAAATTTAGATAATCTCCAAAAGAATGTGGGAGGGTGTTGTTAGAACTTACTCATCTTCATATCTGATTTCCAAATAATCTTCAAATAAATTATAATTTCTATGTCTTAATTTTCAGCAACATTGAAAACAAAACGGATGATGAATAATGTGACAATTAAAGAGCTTAATCACTTTATCAAAAGCTGACAACTTATATATGCTGTGCCAAAAGTCACAACTGTCAGAATCATGTAAATCATGTACAGTCTGAAGAAGGCAGTGAATATAGTGTTTAGAGTGGTATGAAAAAAAAAAAAAAAGGAAAATACACAATAATCAAATTGAAAAAAATAAACTGAAAAAATAAAGAAAGATGAAAAATTGTTCTGTAATGGTTTAAATTCAAAACAAGAGCAAGATATTTAAAGAGAATTCTTTGTTATATTGAACATAAATTTTTTCGATTTCAAATTAAAAATTCCGACTTCAGGGTTTTCAAATCTACAGAAGTTTCAGAATCAAGCACCTATATTGTTCTTGAAAGGTTTCACATGAATTAAGGTTTCACATGAATTAAGACTGAAAGGTTCCACACTTACACTGGCAGAAAATATGTGTACAATTAAGCAGAGAAATATACAATAAACAATATACATATGTACCTTATAACTTTGTGTAAAACACAAAATGATGTAATGTGAATGAGACTGTAATGTTGTTGTCAAATGCATTTTCACTCTAGGAAGTTGAGTGCAGTCTATGATGATCAATTTCTTTCATACATCGAGGGTCTGGTGGGAAAAAAAGGAGTGCCTAGAAGTGATCACTGACCTTTAGCAAGCAAACTGACAGACTTTCTTACACAAGTCTGACTAGAATTAACCACTAAGTGGCACATCATAAAAATTGTTCAAAACACTAACCAACTAACCTGATCTCAAGTTAGTATAAAAAATATACAGAGGCAGACAATTTTCAAAACAGATTCCAATAAAACAGCAGGTTCATACGACTCCTACAGTAAAAACTAAATTTAATGATTTTTGACTTTGGGTCTGGGCAATTTTTAACTTTTGGAGAATATTAAGTAGAACAATTGGTATCATGTCATAAAATCTACTATCAATTCATGGAGAAAACTGGGCTCTTTTTTTTTTTTTTTTACAAGCAGCCACATGACCTTTAATGATTTTTAATCAGTATAGATATACATTGATCACCAGAAAACCGAGAAGCATGTTAAAATTGTACACAATGTCATACACACATATTATAAAGTACAAATGTATACAATTAAATCATTAAATTACAGAAGCAATCTACCTCGTGATCTGCTGTGACCTCCAGTTTTATTTCTGTTGTCTACCACAATTATCAATAAAAGTAAGCAAACTTCTGAAAAATATATAAATATAAAACATATTTCTGTTAATATACAAACAACAACAACATGTCAAGAAATTGGATCAATAAATGATTATGCTTTGCAAAGTATAAGCTCTATACTTCATATCTAAACTATGTTTGAGTTGCTACTTTTTGAAACCACATCAGGGTGCTTGTAATAGCCTTTGTGTACAAAAGCTATTTAAAAGGAATCAAAAGGCAAACAACTGTATACCACAGATATCCTATGACCATTATATACAAAGGTTAAGGTGGTAATTTGGATAAAGAACAAGAAACACCACAGATATTGTATGACAGTGATATGTTAAATGTTAACAAGATGCCCCAATGTATAAAAGTATACGAAGATTAGCAAGATGCCCAAATGTATAACAGTATGCAAAAGTTAACAAGATGTCCCAATGAGGTATACAAAGTTAAACATGGTGCCCCAATGTATTAAGATATACACAGATTAACATGGTGCCCAAATGGACAACAGTATACAAAGGTTAACAATGTGCCCCATTGTATAAAGGTATTCAAAGGTTAACAAGATGCCCCATTGTATAAAAGTATACAAAGATTAGCAAGATGCCCCAATGTATAACAGTATGCAAAAGTTAACAAGATGTCCCAATGTGGTATACAAAGGTTAACATGGTGCCCCCAATGTATAAAGGTATACAAAGGTTAACAAGATGCCCCATTGTATAAAGGTACTGTAAATGTACTTTATTTAGCTGTAATCTTATTTTAGCGATTTTCGCGCTAGACAAATCACGCTAATTTATGATTACTGCGAATAAATGTTTTCCGTATAATTAACGCAGGTGGTTTTTAAGCTAAAATTTGATGTTTAAAAAAAGCTTCAACTCATTTAAAATTCAGACCCAAAAATTTTTCCAGAATCGTCGATTTTGTATATGATCCGAGGAAGTGGTTTTTGTCTACTTTAATGTTTTGTTTCAGTTCAATATATTTTACCCGTTTTAATTAACTTAGTTAAGATTTTATTAATTTTCATTTAAAAAAATTACGCCAAGTATCATAACGAAATTTATCTTTGTTTTTTTTTTCTCGGTTTGCAAACAAAGTAGCTTATCAGTTGTATCAGATCATTAGCATATCCAAAATCATAATCACAGGTAGAATTATCAATAAAAACAGAGAACTACTCTCACGTGTTGTGAATTCAGTTTAATTAACAATTAACATCAGCTTACAGAGGGAAGAAACCGACCTTACCGTTTATGCAAACAGGATTTTGATTGGTCAAGAGCGGCGTCTTGACCCAAGCTACGATTTTCCGCCTATCCACCTATTTGCGTCTAAACCATTGATATTTCAATCCCTATCACACCGTCCCGCATAATTTGAATCTCGTTAGTTTCGTCAAGTCAAGATTATCCATCTAAAAACAAATATCCAGCCAAGATTATCGGAATCACCATGTATGTCAAAGGTGCTCCTTCAAGATCGGTGGAAAATGCAATCAAAGCGCATTATAACCGAATCAATGCACGTAAGACTTCAAAACAATATTCACTAAATTTAAAAAAAATTGTAGGAAGAAAGTAAGCATAAAATATCGTTCAACACACACAAACGTCATTTTTATACTTCACACGTCTTATTTTTTCGGTAAAATCTTATTTAAACATTTCATAGGTCAACGTGCGGTACATATGTTTACATTTTGAACACTCTTAACAAGAAAAAAAAACAAGAAAAAATAACGGAAACAATCTAGTAATTATGATATGTTATTATAGTCCATTTCTAAAATTGACTTCTACCAACCGTGAGTGCGCTAATTTATGATTGCGCGAATAAGTGCCAACATGTCAATTGCGCTAAAATTTGATTGCGCGAAAATAAGTACATTTACAGTATACAAAGGTTTACAAGAAGCCCCAATGTATAAAGGTATACAAAGGTTAAACAACATGCCCTATGTATAAAGGTATACAAAGGTTAACAAGATGCCCCAATGTATAAAGGTATACAAAGGTTAACAAGATGCCCCATTGTATAAAGGTATACAAAGGTTTACAAGATGCCCCAATGTATAAAGGTATAAAAAGGTTAACAAGATGCCCCAATGTATAAAGGTATAAAAAGGTTAACAAGATGCCCCAATGTATAAAGGTATAAAAAGGTTAACAAGATGCCCCAATGTATAAAGGTATAAAAAGGTTAACAAGATGCCCCAATGTATAAAGGTATAAAAAGGTTAACAAGATGCCCCAATGTATAAAGGTATAAAAAATTAACAAGATGCCCCAATGTATAAAGGTAAACAAAGGTTAACAAGATGCCCAAATGTATAAAGATATAAAAAGGTTAGCAAGATGCCCCAATGTATAAAGGTATAAAAAGGTTAACAAGATGCCCCAATGTATAAAGGTATAAAAAGGTTAACAAGATGCCCCAATGTATAAGGGTATAAAAAATTAACAAGATGCCCCAATGTATAAAGGTATACGAAGGTTAACAAGATGCCTCAATGTATAAAGGTACAGAAAGGTTTACAAGATGCCCTATTGTATAAAGGTATACAATGGTTAAAAATGTGCCTCATTGTATGGAATGCCTATACAAACAAAATCACAAGTAACCCAATTTATACATCTGCTATTGTATGATGGTGATATATACAGGGTTACCAAGTTGCCTCAGCGACAGCTTATCACAAGAGTTAACTATTTCCCCCATTGTATAAGTGTTATGCAAAGGTTAACATAGTGCCCCGTCACGTGACAGATATGCAAAAGGGTTAAAAAGATGTCACATTTTATGACAATTACATGTTGAGTATAATAAACTGCCCAATTATGTGATAGCTGAAATCTGAGGGAAGCATTGTTTCTGTGTATTCTCTATATATACAAACATTATCAAGGTTGCACTTCGCATTTAAAATATGTTTAGAGTTACTATGATTGTACTTTGTATTTATCTACTATGTACACATTACTATGGTTGCCTTTTGTATGTGTAGCGGACCGGGCATGATAGGTGGCTTGGTAGCTTAGTCAGTAGAGCATACAGCTAGTATTGGGAAGGTCCCAAATTCAAGTCCCAGTTTGGCCACTGCCCTTTTCCTTTTCTTGTTACATTTGGGGGCTGGTTTGACCCTGGGAAGTGACCGACCAACATGTTGGTCTCAGGGTAGAACCTTTTGGTTTTGATTCAGAGTAGTTCGATCGAAAAAAAGGGAATATAGCAGACTGTGCTCCATATGTGGCCAGATAGCTGTCAGTAGAGTACTCTGCTAGTATTGGAATATTTTCCCTTTGCTGTTAAATATGTACTAGATCTCTATTACACAATAGTAACTATAGTTGCTATTTGTATGTGTCAGTTATAAGCAAGTGTTACAAAGGTTGACAAAGATACAAAGATTAACAGGGTGTCATTTTGTATGTGACAGCTATTCACACAACTTCAAGGTTAGAAAAGCGTCCTTTTATGCAAAATAACTGATGTACCCCTTTGATAGTATGATTGCTAGAAACAGATTGTGTCACCATATAAAATTTCCAGAACTTTAGCAATGACAAGGAATGTGCCTCCGAATTTGACTATTATGTACAATGGTTAAGCGTCTTCTTTTCATTTACACACACGTTAACATGATACCTCTTTTACATTAAATAGCTTGCTTATATACTTGGGTTTAATGCGTCTCCTTTGTGAAAAACGGAAACAAAATTTCAAAAAAATTACGAGTACAGGGATTTCGCAGTTTTGCTAATTCTAACTATTTTAACCATATTTGACGCCTCTATTCTCGTCTGGCAATTGCGTCTAGTTTCTTTGTATATCAATTTTAGGACCCCAAGTTACCAAGTGAAGAAAACGTAAAATTACAGTTGTTTGCTGGAACAATTTAAAACACGTGTGTTTTGCCGGCCCAAGATGGCGGAATGCGTCTTTATTTCAAGGGACATAACTCATCCGAATAATCAAAAATAAAAAGTGTTATCTTTGATATAATTGTGCAACTTGTGATCGGTTCTCTTGTCATTCTGTCATTTAACGGTTCGTGTCCCCTCATTGGACGAAAACTATAAATTGATCAAATTCAAATTCCTTTTTAAAAAACCTACCATAAAACCGTCTCCGGTTTATAGTAGGTGTTCATTAAATGGGGCGATCAGAAGTGAAACTCAAGATCAAATAATTTGTAGCTGAAAAACACGTACTGGACTGTTGACAGCATAACAGCTTAATAAATACTAAAATGAAAGACAGACCTGTATGTCACGTTGTCTTTCAAATAAAGTTCTGTTTATAAAAACAAAATCAAAAACAAATAATGACTTATTTAAAATTCATTACTCATGAGATCTAAAATGGTCTACATTCTATGTTTTGATCGGCTTTATTCAAACATTAACAATGAAATTATCATTAATTAGACACCAGCTAGGAGGCGTCATTAAAAACTTAATATGATTGCTTCACTAGTAAAATCCATGACTGCTGAAAAAAGTATGTTGATTCACTCATCACTGATAACTTCTGTGTTCATTATGATGTCACACATTACCCCGAGATTAATGGCACATACAGTAAACCCTTATATAAGGACACCCAAGAGTTTCATTTGCACCAATAATTAACCCGAAAATTTGCGACATGAAAAACAGATATAGTCGGAGTAAATGCGAAATACTGACACCGGGATTAGTGGTAGCGATATATAACATTTTTATATCGCTGGTTAAGGAATTTATTTCACGGTTGACTTGTGTTTGACATACTTTTGTTTCAGTGTACAATCTTGAACACACTTCTAAGATATATTTCATCGATGATATAACTTTTAAATAATGATAATGAACACATAAAATGCTATTATAAGACAGGTCGTGCTAATGGTTGAATGAACTTTATACATAATTAACTTTGAATCCGAGCTGTGTTTGAATCATCACGGTACTATTTTTCTAAAAAGTTATGTTGGTCAATATCATCAAGTGGACATCTTATTTTAAAACTGCCCTGCATTCCGTTTCTTTTAAAGTAGTACTTAGTCTACATGGAAATAGCAATAAAGGGAATATTAACACTTTGTTAAATAAGAAAATAAACGCGACCAGCGAAGGAAAAGTACTATTTATTTATTTATTTATTTATTTATTTATTTATTTATTATAAATAATATTAGGATGGTCCAAATGTATATTAACTATATTAAATTATTTATTTATTTATCTATTTAATTTGCTGTTGTTGATCATGCACATTAAGTGGCAAAATCTTCACAGACGAAGTTGGCCAGTATATACGGAAGAAGAAGAAGAGAACTACTCCATGTGTGTGTGTGTGTGTGTGTGTGTGTGTGTGTGTGTGTGTGTGTGTGTGTGTGTGTGTGTGTGTGTATGTGTGTGTGTGTGTGTGTGTCCAGTCTGCTTTAAAAGATGTGAGGTTAATACTGAATCAGTGGTCTCCTTTGATTAATTTCTTGTTTTATTTTGTGTGTTGTTCGGTGTATTTGGTTGAATTTTCTATTCCTAAGTACATATTTTGTGGCAATATTTCATCTACTACCAGTTGTCACATTACGTTTTAAACAACGATAAAAGACAGTTGAGCCAGAGAACCGATTTTTCTCGGTATGGTGCTTCATGAAATAGGTAGAAATCACTAGTCAATGAACGCAATGTGTGGCTTAGTAAAGTTACACTTTTCAGGTCGCCTGATAAAATGACGTCATCACTCTACTTGTACAAAGGAAGAAGGGTCAGTCGTTTTTGATTTTTGAGTATATGATACTTAAACTAACATTAACCTCACAGCACCAATGAACATTTCCCCTTTATTATATGTCCGTTTACTTGGGTTTAAACTTTAAATATTTTTGCCATTGTCTTGCAAATCAAACACTCTTTTTTTAAGTGAAAATTTCTTGGGTATTGAACCCTTGCCCATGCCATGGGCATGTTCATGAAGTTAGCGGAAACGCGCCATTAACGATTTATTCCCAATTCAATTATTTGCTGTTTAGATATAATATCAAAATTAGCTAAAGACAAACTTCTCAAGCAACATTAATTAATTTATAACTATTTAAACTGAAATTTTTGCTCCAGTGTGAGTGTAAACGCAATAATTGGGTCATAACTAAGTGGATATATGTGATTTAAGAATGACAATGTTTAACATTCTTTAAAATTCAGACATTAGTATAAATGTAAAACTAATAAATTCACATAAAATTGTTTTCTGCAAAATATCCGAAAAATTAACATTTAAACAATTTGCTCATGAAATGACTGGTTTTCTGGTAAATGCTTTGTAAGATTGGGTATTCTGAACCTGCCTATGCTTGTATATTATAAGAAAGAATTTTCCTTAAATTATTGTCATCAGTAATGGAATCATAGACGGTTGGTTTTGTCCTTAGATGACATCGATATATTTTAATGAAAGTGTCATCATGTGTATCATGAAAAAAATCTCTCAAACAAGTTCTGCCTTGTTTTATTGACATTTTTCTATTAAAGCTATAAATAGCACTGTTGTACCTTAAAAAGAGATTAATAAAGTTTTGGGCCCTGTTGGGCCAAATCCACAGGGTCCAGAACTCTGATTATGATCTGGTTACAAAAATAGCTTGATATTTGTTTCCTCTATTTTAACAATGTCTTGCAAGGATTTTTTATATGAACATAATCTGGTTATTTAAAGCCAAAATAATGTTTTGTAAGTGGAATCCATCAAAATTTACATCAGATATGTATATTTTTGGTGTACAGTTGTTTAATGAATATGGCATTTATATTTTTTTTTACTTTTTTTTTTTAAATAGCTCATTTAGGATATTTTTTTGTACCTTGGCGAGTATAATCTTGAGTCAAATCCCGAGTTTTTTTTTGCTGATTTTTTTTATCTTCAACTATCTTGGATCATATATTACAACTACAAGGTAATAGTTTTGACCTTTATATCTGGATTTATTTTCAAATTATTTGTTTTTTTTTTCTGTAATTATTATGCAGTTTGTTATTTTATTTGAACATAAGTATGTCTGACCAGGGCTGTCACACCCATTTCAGTTATGGGACTTTGGTCCATGGAATAAGGGAAAGTGTGATGTATTTAAGTCTTCTTTTGGAAAATATTAGTAAAAATTTTAAGAAAAATTAAAGCAACTGAAGAGGTTAAATGCTATTTAGTGGAAGCTACTTCATTTAAATTGGTAAAATTCACTTTGGCATGCATGATATTTGAAAAAAATTAGTATCCAAATTTTTCCAATTTGAATAAATCAAAGTTTCAGATTTGTGAAATTTGGCTGATTATTGCCATAGTATTCAGAAGATTGACAGCCCTGCTTATTGAAATGGATTAATTTTGATAATGCTGATTTATCAACAGAGTGCATTATGTAGTTTTGTATTTTTTTACGTCAGTTTACACCTCATCAAAACCCATGTACAGTGTTTATCTAATTCCTGGCAAATTCAGTGATGTTTTTTGAAAAGAAAATCTCTTTGTTTCATTATAGTTTTTCAAATGTTTGTGACAGAATGTCAAAGCACTATGAGACAAGAATTTGAAGTTAAAGCTGCAAATCATTTGTAAAATTATCTGTAACTTTCAGATTCAATACTTGATATTTTTATGTACTTTTCTTCACTTTTACCCATTATATTATCATTAGTATGATTTTATCTATTTATTTATCAGTTATTTATTTTTATTTTTTTATTTATTTTATTTTATTTTTATTATTTTTTTTTCTTTGCTTGGCTTTTGAAAGCTTCTAAGTTTATTGATTCAAATTTGTTTAGATATCTTCTTTCTCAAAACATTTAGCATGACCTAGATTACCGGTAAACACTGCTGTTTGTTTAGAGAGAAAGATTTTAAAATGTCTTATTATTATTCTGACCATATGAAATAAGAAAAAAAAAATTGAAAACAAATCATTTGATGGAAACTCTTTGAGTTGAAGGAATATCTGTAAAGCTATATTATGAATAGGCATGATAGCTTCCTCTCCGGGGAAAAAGATAAAAATGTCAGACATGCAACAAAAAAATATACTTTTTAATTTTAAAACTTTTTTTGTTGTTTTTTTTTAATTTTTGTTTTTTTATTTAATTAGATTATTTATTTTGTAGAAATGGGTCATTTATTAATACATTTGTTAAAAATAATCATTATTTTTTTAGCTCACCTGAGCACAAAGTGCTCAAGTGAGCTATTGTGATTGGTCATTGTCTGCTGTGCGACGTGCTTCAGCTTTTGATTGTTTACACTCCTGAGGCCACAATTTGAGTGTAATCTTTATCAGACTTTCTCAGAATGATCCTCTTGACAAAGCTAGCTCAAATTCGTATATGGGCCAAGTTGGGTCAATAAGTAGGTCACTAGGTCAAATTATATAGAAATCTTGTTAAAAGTCCTGAGGCCCCAATTTTAGTCCAATCTTCATCAAAAAGGCTCAGACTGATCCTCCTGACAAAAGCTTGCTCAAGTTTGTATATGGTTCATGTTAGGTCAGTAAGTAGGTCACTAGCTCAAAATATAGGAAAAATCTCTTTTAAGAGTAGAAGCTCCAGTTTGCCAAAATCAAGCTGAGTTTACATCATTTTCAGGCGAGCGTCCAGGGCCTTCATGGCCCTCTTGTTTAATTTTTGGTATTTATTGAGTGATCATGCACTTAACTTTCTAAATTCCTCCAAGTTATAAACTTTTCATGCATTTAGAATTTCAATTTCTTTGAGTGTCATAAATCAAAGGACTTGCTTATTAATATGTTCTGCTTTTAAAAAAAATTCATGAGTACTAAATACAAAAAGAATTTTTTTCAATTCTCCTGTCCAAAGTTGATATCACTCCAGTTTTCTCTCTAACCATATCATTACAAACCATCTTGCAGACATCAGCATTTGTTAAGGATTATTAACAAAGTTTTTTTCATTATGTAATACATGCTAGCAATTACATTACATCTTGGTACAAATGCAAGAATTTTGACCGAGTCCTAAAACACTATTTATTACTCTACTACACTTGTTTTGTGATAATAGGATATATCAATATTAAAATTTTGAGATTAAATTCTCACTACTGGTATTATTTTTCTCCACAATTAAAAATGTTTTAATAAGTATATGTTAATATTTGAAATCATTTAAAACGGCATTGTATATATTGTAATTCTGCAAGTTCACTTAAGTGTTGTCTCAATATAAGTGAAATAATATTGACTAGAATGTAAACCATGTTTCACTAGCTTTAAAGCCAGCTCAGGGTAGTTACTAGTGTGAGAATGTTTGTCAGTTGCTTGTATAATGTGGAATTCTCAGGTCACTCCAGGAATGTATCCTTCTGCAATCCAAGAACTGACAACCTTGATAAAAAATGGAAAAAATCTTTGTCTTGGGTGTAAACACTATTACTTAACCACAATCCTTATTTTATTTCTCCGGTGTTTGTGATGGTGTTTGCATGATTTAAGCATTTAGTTTTATTTCAGCACAAATTTTAATTTAATAATTAACAAATATATTTTTACTATTCACAGGAAAGGATACATTTTAATTTTTTTTTGTTTTGTTTTTTTTTTAAATCATCCACCATGGAATATCTAGTATTAAGAGATGGAAATGGATGCAGAATTCCAGAATCAGACCAACTTGATTATAAATTACCTCCCACAGACCCTGACTGATGAAGAATTTAGGACCATGTTTGTCAGCATTGGTCCAATAAAAAGCTGCAAAATTTGTCGTGATAAAGCCACTGGTTACAGTTATGGTTTCGGATTTGTAGATTTCCACAGTCCTGAAGATGCCGAAAGAGCCATTACAACCTTGAATGGTCTTCAGGTGCAGAATAAGCGTATAAAGGTAGCATTTGCAAGACCTGGTGGGGATGAAACCAAAGGAGCTAATGTCTACATCCGTAATTTACCCAAACATTTCACAGAGGACGATATAGAAAAACTGTTCAATAGATTTGGTGATATTATTCAAAAGCGAGTTTTGTGCGAGTCTAACGGCACTTCTAAAGGTGTTGGTTTTATTTTATTTAGCAAAAAATCTGAAGCAGATGAAGCAATAAAGGAAATGAATGGTAAAACACCACCTGGTGGTGGGTCTGCACTGAGCTTAAAATATGCCGATGATAATGCAAAAAAGGTACGTCCTCCAGATGTAGGTTATGGCATGATCCACTCACCAAGGTATCCATCACCATACGGACCAGTGCGAAGTATGGGAGGAAATCGTAACCGATATAATCCTATGGCTTCCTCTGGCAGTTATGGTGGTTCGGGGGCTGGTGGATACGGAGCAGCTGGATATGGTGCCACACCCACACAACCAAATGGTCCTGATGGTTTTATTTTATTTGTCTATAATATTGGTAATAATGCCAATGAGAGGTTGCTATGGCAACTGTTTTCTCCATATGGTTCTGTGTCAAAGGTTAATGTTATATATGACCACAATAAAGGTCAATGTAAAGGTTATGGATTTGTTACTATGACTGACTTTTATGAAGCACAAGATGCTATATATGCATTGAATGGTTATGAGTTATATGGCAGACAACTCGCAGTCTCATTCAAAAAGTCGTAAGTTGTATACCATGCCAAAAAATTTTAAACTTTCAGTTCAGTATGTGATGTATCTTCAGACAAATATTGACATTTTTTTCAAATCTGAATTTCTAGGTATTGTCTCTGCTAAAATGATTGAAATATTTCACTGTTAAATAGAGAATGTGTTAGGCACTGTTACATAATTCTATTTGTTGTATTCATTGATGGGATAATCTATCTACATGTACTGGTTGTATGAGAGTATTTTGACAAATGATAAAACATTGCATATTCTCAATAAAATCACATTGTTATACTTTTTTTTTCTGTTATCTATGGAACAAATTTCTATATGAAATAGTCATTTTGTTATCATACAAATTTTTCTATTACCTATCGGACGGATTTTCTACATGAAATACTGGTAGTCATTTTGTTATCATACAAATTTTTTCTGTTACCTATGGGACAAATTTCTATATGAAATAGTCTTTTTGTTATCATACTTTTTTTCTGTTATCTATAAGACGAAGTTTCTACGTGAAATAGTCATTGTGTTATCATACAATTTTTTTTCAGTTACCTATGGGACAAAGTTTCTACATGAAATAATTTTAGTGGTTATCAGTTATAGTTGTATATTGAAGATTATAATTTACCTGTGTTCACAGTTTAGGTTGATAAGGATGTTGTATGATTATCCTTGTAAATGTTCTATGTTATTAATGTCTTTTGAAATAAAATGAAAATGAATTCCTTTGATATCTGTTCAAATATAGTAAAATATTTTGACTGGATTAAGGTTTTTAACTGTTTCTGTCTCTCCCTCTTTCCCTAGTAGGGCCTCGGTGGCCGAGTGGTCTAAAGCGTGCGCTTACGGATCACAGCGCCTCTCACCGTCTGGATTTGAATCCCGCTCGGGACAGATCCTAGTGTGAGAAAGTCTGTCAGTTCGCTTGCCGAAGGTCAGTGGTTTTCTCCGGGCACTTCAGTTTCCTCCACCATCCCAGAACTGACTGCCTTGAAATAAGTGAAAGAATCTTGACTGGGGCATAAAACACCATTATTCCACTCCACTTTAGTTTGAAGACTGATTGAATGTTTTCCCCTGTTTGACATCAAATATAAAATGTTGCCATAGATTATGTCAGATGATAAGTTATTTAGTGATGTCATTTGACATCATTTCTAATCAGGTGATTCGAGGTATCATTCAGGACAGTTGTTAAAAAGTACGGTATCAATAATGTGAACATGTGCACAAGCAGATTTCATTGTTCTTGTTTTTCACACTAGTTACATGACGAAATACCATAGTTACAGTCCTTTTTGTATATAAACATTTGTATTCTAAATGCATATATCACACAATGATTCATAAAATTTTTACCAGTTTCCCCAGTGAAATCCAATTCAGCTTTTTATGTAATATGAAAACAATGTACAGTTCTTTTGATTTAGCATACATTTCATTTTGATAACATGAAAATGGTATGTGTGTAGTAAGAGTGTGATGAAAAATTAAAAAAGACACAATAGAACAGGCTGTCATCTGATCACCATGGTTACAAGTAATCATCATGTTTTAAAATTAGTATATTTTTTTTTTATTGTGTTTTGGGATAGTTTTATTGTATCGATCAGATTCTGTCACAAACAAATTGTCAATTGTTTTATATTTCATTAACCAGTCCTGTTATTAAAAATATCTTTCTTTTGGCTTAATCCTACTTAAAATCCATATTTTTTTCTAAATTTTTTACTTGTTAATGATAAATCCAACACTTCATACAGTCACACCTCAATAAAACCCTCTCATTTATTTTTGCTGGTTAACAATTTTTTAAATCCAAATTGCTCCATGTATTTTGTTTCCAAACACTTCTAAAGACACACCAAACTTGGACTGATAGAAATTCAAGTTAGCACTTAAATTTTTGTTCTAGTTGTGCAGTACACATATCAGCCAGTTTTCAGTATTATCAGTACGAATATGTTAACTCAGAGTATCCAATGTCTGTTGTAAGAATGAAATCACAGTAAGAGTAGTTTTATTGTTTATAGTTTAACAGTGTGTGGGTGAGAGAGTGTGTGTTTGTGTTAGATAAAGAGAGAGAGAATGCACTAGTACATGTGTATTTGTTTTGTTCACTAGAAATATTCTCATGTTGTAAAGATGTAAAAAATTGTTTGATAATTTTTTTGCATTCTACCTTCATACATATATATACTGAATAACCAGACTAATGCAGTAGATTGTTTGAAATGTAACAGAGCTGTGAGCAACTGGGCCAAGAAATAGGAATGTGTTTGGTTAATCATTATAAGCTTGTTGTTCAATGTAAATCCCTCAACATATTGATTAATTGCTTCTTAAAAAAATAATTGTTGATGTTACTGTAATTAATGGTCTCACATGTGTTAGGTACATTGTAGCTATAATCAACATTTTGAGCATTAATGTAAGTTACATAACGTAAAATGTTATTGGAAATAAATGTCAATTTCATATCATGTAGATTTTAGCCTATTTTTGTTATTAAAACATTAAGATAATCCACAGCTTTATCTTGGCAGCTAGTTCTCCATCTCACATTGAGATTGATTGTTTAATGTGGTTTTATGTCACAATTAAGATTATTTCATTTATATTGCAATATTGCAACATCACCAACTATAGGTGAAGTGGCAGCAGTTGCGACCTTTGCATTGCACTCGGGGCAATGCGTAGGGAGGTTCTTTAGTGTGGCACATCTACCGTAACAGAATATCAGCTTTTAAGGTCTCCTCTGAAGGACCCTGTGACTTTCATTTCTTTCAAAATTTGACTGCTTGACAAAATAACATTTACAACCTTTTTTCAAGCTATGGTCAGACCCGGCTAGGATTAAACCTCAAGGTCCCACATATAAACCAAGCATTCTACCAACTGAGCTAGCCTACCATGGTTAAAAAGTGTCAACTGTTTTATTATGAAGTTTGCTAAAGGACTTGCTCAGCAATTTGTTACAAACCCTGTCAGATTGTGGACGACTTATTCTTTAAGAGTAAAAGCATGTAGCTCATTTGGTAGAGCTTCTGATGTCAGATCCAAGCATTGTTGGTTTGATTCCTGGTAGGGGTACCAGGTGACCTTACAAAGTTACTGTACTTCATCTCATAGTTTTCAACTGGCCAAAGAGTTGGGCAGCAACCCTTGCAAATGCTGTCTCTGAGCTGGCACCTAACATTTGCCCTGATTGCACATTAGTACATACATGTAGCTCACATTTGCATAGAAAAAACTGCCAGTAATGGTCACATCTGGGTAGGCTGGTGCAACCTGGCAGACACCAGCCTCACAGTGCAAAAATTTAAATATGCCCATGTAAGCCTAAAGCTTACTTAAAGAAATCTAACAAATTGAGCAGGCCCTGGTTTCACAATCATTCCTTAACTTAAATCTGGCAAATTTGATATTGTAAGAATTTGGTTAATTGTTCTGATTTTTAAGAAATTAGGGTGTCATTTTGTAGATCACTTCAAGCTTATAACATTTGTATTTAGTTTTATCAAAAACACTTATTTTTAATTTTATAAGAGATCGCCAAAATTTGCTAAATTTAAGGAAAATCCTAGTTTCAGGAATAATTGTGAAACTGGGGCCTATAGCTCAACAGAATTAAATAATATTATACATATGCATGTATAATTGACATACTTTAGTGGGTCAAGATTAATCCCTCTAGAACTTGTATTCAATTATATCAAGAGGTTTAAATTACATAATGGCATTTCTGGTCCTATTACCTGCTCTTGTTCTATTTTTTAACAAAGTTTTTTAATTTATTGTGAAAATTTGGTTTTCTCTTGAAGCATGTATGATGCATTATGTCCATAATACATGTAATTGCAAGTTGCAAGATTGTTCAGTTTCACTTGAAGCTCTATAGAGAAATGGGCGTTTATTCCCCAGTCAAGATTCTTCCACATATATCAAGGCAGTCAGTTTTGAGAGGATGGGGGAAACAAGAGTATCCATAGAAACCACCAACCTTCCGCAAGTGATGATGTACTTTCTCATACAAGAGTGTACTGGAGTTGGATAGGAACCTTAGTAGAGAACCTTATTGGGTAAAGCTATAACGATTTTATAATATCAATATCTAGAACCTTACTTGGTAAAGCTATAACGATTTTATAATATCAATATCTAGAACCTTATTGGGTAAAGCTGTAACGATTTTATAATATCAATATCTAGAACCTTATTGGGTAAAGCTGTAACGATTTTATAATATCAATATCTAGAACCTTATTGGGTAAAGCTGTAACGATTTTATAATATCAATATCTAGAACCTTATTGGGTAAAGGTATAACGATTTTATAATATCAATATCTAGAACCTTATTGGGTAAAGCTGTAACGATTTTATAATATCAATATCTAAAACCTTATTGGGTAAAGCTATAACAATTTTATAATATCAGTATCTAGAACCTTATTGGGTAAAGCTATAACGATTTTATAATATCAATATCTAGAACCTTATTAGGTAAAGGTATAACGATTTTAGAATATCAATATCTAGAACCTTATTGGGTAAAGGTATAACGATTTTATAATATCAGTATCTAGAACCTTATTGGGTAAAGCTATAACGATTTTATAATATCAATATCTAGAACCTTATTGGGTAAAGGTATAACGATTTTATAATATCAGTATCTAGAACCTTATTGGGTAAAGCTATAACGATTTTATAATATCAATATCTAGAACTTTATTGGGTAAAGGTATAACGATTTTAGAATATCAATATCTAGAACCTTATTGGGTAAAGGTATAATGTTTGCTCTTTTAGTTCAAGAACAAGAAGCCCATGAAACTAACTGTTTATCTTTAGAAATTGTTTTAACAGATTAACTAGTTTGGCATCCTTGGTTAAGTTTTTTGTTTTGGTGGTTTCTTGGCATTTATTTCATGATAATAGATGTTTTACTTTCTTATGTCACAGTGACCTTGAATGTGGGTTGGTGTCAATTGGCTTTACAAACTTCTTCGAGCTTCATGCACTGCTCATATATAAAGTTAAAACTTTCAAGTCCTTGGATTCAGGACAAAAAGCTATTCAAATGTCATTCTAACCTTTATTGTTTGTCAAGGTCAACCAGCTTGCCATTCAAGACCTGGTGTATATACATGTATGAAGTTTCAAGTACTAAGATTTCCATTTGATGAAGTTTTAATTCTTCAAGTTACTGTGACCTTGAATGTGGGTCAAGTACAATCAGCTTCACAAATTTGGTAAAACTTCATGATCTGATGTAAATACAAAGTTTCAAGTTTGTTCCAGGATCTGATGTTTGTTAAAAGTTGGCAGTAAAGTAAAAGCTCCTTTTCTATGCAAAATATATTAAAAATTTCAATCTCTGAACCAGCCATTATAGGCAGTTGATGGTAATTTTTTTATAAATACATAAAACATGACAATTTTTTTAACCCATCTTTATTTTAATTTATTCTTTAACAGCAAATTTTCTCATTGGGTACAAAATCTGCTTTCTCTTTTCTTTTTGTGTTTTGAGACTGCGTTCATATGGTGTGAGGGCACGTCTCATTGCACGAGTTTTTTTGGGTCTCAAGTCCTTGGGTACGTACCGCTTAGATTTATAGTATTTCCTCAGGTTTTCTTTTTGTGTTTGGTGGATCACAGTAAGTACCCGAGCAATGGACTTCCTTACAACATGTCTACAATGAAAGAAAATGTACATTTAATATGCATATTTATGCTGTCAAAAATACATATAAGACAGGCCAGAAAATGAGCACTTTCATGCCCAAGTCAAAATTTGCTCACATGTAACAAGAGATGCCAACCAAGATGAAGTTGCCTTCTTCTAATGCTAACTGTTACACCTGACAAAAAGAGTGGAGTGGAGTGGAGTAATGGTGTTTTACGCCCCAGTCAAGAATTTTTCACTTATTTTTAGGCGGTCAGTTCTGGGATGGTGGAGGAAACCGGAGTGCCCGGGGAAAACCACCGACCTTCGGCAAGCGAACTGACAAACTTTCTCACACTAGGATCTGTCCCGCGTGGGATTTGAACCAAGGCAGTGAGAGGCACTGTGATACGTAAGTGCACGCTTTAGACCACTCGGCCACCGAGGCCCCCTTGACAAAAAGAGAGAGAGAGAGGGAAAAGGCATTTAATGACCCAGTCAAGATTCTTTCATCAATAGACCATTTGCCAATTAAATGTTCTATTTAGATATTACAATGACGGGGGACAAAACCTCTGAATTTTCAGGTTTTTCGTACAAAAGCACTGTTTTTACCAAATGTAATTTCTATGTTGTCATTTTATTTAACAAGAGGCCCAATAGGGCCTGTGACGCTCAACTGGCTGCATATGTAAGACAATGTTTGTTTTTGATTGAAATGCTGTTTAATGTTCAACTCAAGAATATTTCACTTATATGGAGACTGTCAATTTTGGAAATGGTGGAGGACACTGGATTATAGGAGAAAACCACGACCAAGCAGCAAGTTAACTGACAAACTTTCAAAGATGAAGTGCTAGCCCACTTGGCATTAATGCACAATGTCAGGGGTGAAAGGTGCTGTGATTCGTAACATCGAATGTTTAAGACCACACAGCCACTGTGGTGCCTTTAAGACAATGTGATGTGGTTACCATAATTGGTTCATCAGCTTAAGGTGGGAAATAAATTGAGCTTATGACCATTTTTGCTTCAATGAAGCCTACTTTGCAACACACACATGCAGGCATGCTTCACTATGCCATAAACTCAGCTGGGTTTAGCCAGTTGAGCTTAGAATGGATCCACAATGGCTATTTTATATATATATATATATATATATATATATATATATAGTAACAACAGGCATCTTAGACTGGTTCAAACTTTTTTTAGGCCGATGTAGGAACCTTCCACAGGAAGTTTGGTTCCAATTCGCCCAGTGATTTTAGAGGAAAAGATTTTTACTAAATATTACACCTAATTTGCATATTTCTTGAAAATTGGGTCAATAAAAATTTTCTCAGAAAAGAATATTATATATTTTGAATCCCATACAGTATACTTTCTATATTTAAAATTTGAGCTCAATTGGTGGAAAAAAAAGATCAACAATGGTCTTTTTTTTCTTTCTATTTTTAGTTATGACGGCCATCTTGGATGTCAGGCCGGGTTGCCTGGTACCACCTTTAGTCAGGCTGACATTTGGACCTTCCACACAAAATTTCATTCCAATTGGCCCAGTTGTTTCAGAGGAGAAGATTTTCAAAGATTTCACTAAATATTACACCTTAAGCATAATTCTTGAAAATTGGGTCAACGAGAAAGTTCTCATAAAAACCCTTTACATATGTTGAATGCCCCGCTATCTACTCTCTACATTTCAAATTTGAACAAAAACGGTTAAAAAATGACTCAGCAATGGCTATTTATGTGTTTTTGCTAATTATAGTAACAGCGGCCATCTTGGATGTCGGACGGGGTCGCCTGGTACAAACTTTGGTCTACCCCACCTAGGGACCTTCCACACCAAATTTGGTTCCATTTGGCCCAGTGGTTTCAGAGAAGAAGATTTTCAAAGAATTGATTAAATATTACACCTCATTTCCATAATTCGTAAAAATCGGGTCAACGAAAAATTTCTCATAAAAACCTGTTACATATGTTGAATGCCCCGCTATCTACTCTCTACATTTCAAATTAGAACAAAAACGGTTAAAAAATGACTCAGCAATGGCTATTTATGTGTTTTTGCTATTTATAGTAACAGCGGCCATCTTGGATGTCGGGCGGGGTCGCCTGGTACAAACTTTAGTCTACCCCACCTAGGGACCTTCAACACCAAATTTGGTTACAATTGGCCCAGTGGTTTCAGAGGAGAAGATTTTCAAAGATTTCTCTAAATATTACACCTCATTTGCATAATTCGTAAAAATCAGGTCAACGAAAAATTTCTCATAAAAACCTGTTACATATGTTGAATGCCCCGCTATCTACTCTCTACATTTCAAATTTGAACGAAAACGGTTAAAAAATGACTCAGCAATGGCTATTTATGTGTTTTTGCTATTTATAGTAACAGCGGCCATCTTGGACGTTGGGCGGGGTCGCCTGGTACAAACTTTGGTCTACCCCACCTAGGGACCTTCCACACCAAATTTGGTTCCAATTGGCCCAGTGGTTTCAGAGGAGAAGATTAAAGTTTACGCACGCACGCACGCACGGACGCACGGAAAACCATGCCATAAGCTCAGCTGGCTATAGCCAGTTGAGCTAAAAAGTTTACCAGACAAGCCTAAATACATTTGAGACATTATATGCAAAATAAAATGGTTTTAAAGAAGAAAATCTTATTTTTAGCTTTGTGTTTGCCAAGAGAAGTCTTGTTTTATGTAACAAAAAACCCTGAGAACTGTCCGGTCAAGTTGTAAAATCTTAATAGAAAACCTATTAATATTTTGGTCGGAATTTTAATTGGCATATCCAGTATTACTGGGTGGTGTTTTGGATAGAAGCAAACTGGGTACTGAAGAAAACCCAATGTTATCTGAAAAACAAGGTTTTACCAAAAATATGGACATGTGTGACATAGTGGGTGCATTCAGAGTAATTACATTGGAACCATAGAATTACCACTGGTATTGAAATTTACCAATGGTATGCCAATGACGCCAATAACATATACCATCGGTAACTTTTTTTGCAGACAGTCTAGGGCTCTGCAAGCGATGGCAAGTTATGAAGTGGTCATTTCAAAATGGCGACTTAACTAAAACTGACTTGGTAATGTCAGTTTTTCCAACAAAGTTGGAGATAGCTTGAAAAGTTTGTCTTGATAAATGGAAATGAGTTTGAAATTTATCAGGCGAATAGTAACAGCATAATAATCAGTTACTTTAGTAACACCAGCAGAATTTCTGCATTTGTTATGCAGCATAATAACATCCGCAGAACTTATGTAATTCATTAAATTATGTAATGTAACATATGCCTGCTTCCATTGCTTTAAAACAAATCCTGTAGTTATGTGTCTGTTTGCCATTTTTCTGTGCGTTAGTGAAACCATTGGTATACCATTGGTAAGAATGGTACCCATGGTTTACCATGGGTACCATTGTCAAGTAAACAGCCATTGGCATGCCAACATACTGTTCAGAGAACAAAGTTGTCCAATGGTAACATTGATTACAAACAATTGTGATTGTTATCAATGTAATTACTCTGAATGCACCCAGTGTTATTCTTCCAAGTTATGTACAATGTGCAATATTTCGGACATTCTCATCGAAAGGATTTAATTACCAGTAGTATTATTTTTCAAGCATGACCTATGATCCTTAAACAGAGAACAATTAACAAGGTTCCAGCAAAATGTTGTCTGTATCAAGCATTAGCATGTGGAAGCTATAATGATCCATTTGTAGCTGGTATAAAGTTATCAATCTTTATTTTCTGTTTTATAAAGGAAATGAAATCAGATCTACAAAGCACCTAAAGCTCATCACTGGATAATTAATGATCTTAGTATCTACTGATTGTTTCCATTTATTGTGTTAACAGCTAAGGGTACTGTCAAGTACATGATATTTACATACAAATTTCTACATTTCATCATGTTTCAATCAGAAGAAAGAAATCTCATAGATAAATTCCAAAATCACTGTTTCTTCCTGGATCCTTATTTTCTGTAGCCACTTCCTTTTCATTGGCTATTCAGAGTAAATTATTCATACTGAACGCCAGGATTCTTTTAACTACCAGTGATCTTCAATTTACATCTAATCTTCAACTTACATTTTAGATAATTTGGAAGCAGCACCACCTGTAACCTTGGCAACTCTTAATGTAGCATATTCCTATAAAAATAGTAAAGTAATTTTAATTGAGTAATGTGTACATCTGTACAAGATTAAAATGACCTTCAGTGTTCTTAAAGTTGACTTTTACACCCCAGTAAGATTCTTCCATGTATATAGAAGTGCTTAGTTCATGGGAAGAGAAAACCAACACCCTTTGGTAAATGGATTGACAAATTTTCCCAGTACAATTACCACATGTGGAATTCCAATCAAGGCATTTAGAGGCAATGTGATCCATAAACACATGCATTAGACAAAATGGTAGTTATAGGTGGTGAAACTGTTACTAAATGCTGTCAAAGAGTGAAGTGGAGTGAAGTAATGTTGCTCTAGTCCTAGTCTACGCCCTAGTCATAATTTCTTTTACTTATTTCAAGACAGTTGTTGGATGGTGGAGGAAAATGGAGTGTCTAGAGAAAATGGTAGTTATTGGTGGTGATACTGTTACTAAATGCTGTAAAAGAGTGGAGTGGAGTGAAGTAATGTTGCTCTAGTCCTAGTCTATGTCCTAGTCATAATTTCTTTTACTTATTTCAAGGGAGTCAGTTCTGGGATGGTGGAGGAAACTGGAGTGTCTAGAGAAAATGGTAGTTATAGGTGGTGAAACTGTTACTAAATGCTGTAAAAGAGTGGAGTGGAGTGAAGTAATGTTGCTCTAGTCCTAGTCTATGTCCTAGTCATAATTTCTGTCACTTATTTCAAGGGAGTCAGTTCTGGGATGGTGGAGGAAACTGGAGTGTCTAGAGAAAATGGTAGTTATAGGTGGTGAAACTGTTACTAAATGCTGTAAAAGAGTGGAGTGGAGTGAAGTAATGTTGCTCTAGTCCTAGTCTATGTCCTAGTCATAATTTCTTTCACTTATTTCAAGGGAGTCAGTTCTGGGATGGTGGAGGAAACTGGAGTGTCTAGAGAAAACCACAAACCTTCAGCAAGCAAACTGATAAATTTTCTCACACTAGGACCTGTTAGGAGCGGGATTTGAACCACTTGACAAAAAATTTATGCCACTGACTCTGTAATCTTAAGATTACTCTAATAACTAACCTTATTTAAAACGTTGATTTAGCTAGTTTATGTTATTTAAATGAGCCGATCACGAGGTTATCATTTTAAAACCATACAATGTTAATGCCAATGTTACCAAATAAAGATGATAAGATTAATTTTAACTTGAACTTTACATCTTTTTACTAACACATTAGTAAACACATGTTAATAAAACCTACAAACTAACAAATTGAAATGTCCACGAATCAAGAAAAGGCTTAACAGCGAAAAATCAGTCCAGAAGACACAATACTTTCATCCTGTGAATGACTGTACATGAAAACGGCAATCATACTTACATTTTTTAATTCATCAAGTTGTTTCACAAGGTCTTCCTTCTTTTTGCCTCTCAACTCTTTTGCTTTAACTTTCACCTGAAAATTATTAAATTATCAAAATTTATCACCATGATCATAAAACATGTGGTTAAATAACATTGGTGCCATGATATTTTCTTAGTTGTGTGATAATTGCAAGAATTCATGTTTGCAAGAAAGAATGCTGAAGCATTGTACACTAACTTTACATGGCGTTAATTATCTACAGGTATTTTCTTAATCTGGATGCTAATGAAAGTTTAGCATTTGAATGTGATTTATCTAAAAGCAATTGTCAACATTATATCGACAGGTCTGCCACAGCAATAAGGAATAACAGACATATTATGATTAAGATTACTGGCTCTGCAAGGGTTTTGAAAAAAAATGTAACTATAATTCTATCAATATTGCTTGGTTAAGTGTAACAAATCTATGTAAACAAAAGCTAGTGTAACTAGGTTTTTGTCGCATTCCGTGAGGCTTAAACCTACAAGCACTGTGTAGACATTCGAACCTTAATTTTCTGGGGAGGTATCTTTTCAAATGTCAGGTTTGAATTTCATTTAATTTTGGGAAACAAAGTAAAATACAACTATTAATTAAAACTAAAATATTTTAAGAACATATAAGAATGTTTTAACTATTTACTAGTCACTTTAATTAATTGATGTTTGGGGATTTATTATCTTAATTGAAAATATACCATGTTGACAGGAAGTTTACAGCAACGATAAAGGAAGTTACCTTATTTCTGACGAGGATTGAAGATAAAAAAACATTGCACTTAATGTGTATTTATTTTATTTCATTTTCGTCCACAAATTTCTATGATTAAATGGATCTTAGCTGAATATAAAAATAAAACCTTTCGTTTATAAATTTCAATTTACGACGAACATCTGGGTATGAGGTATAAAAACCGGAAGTTGAAACACTTCCGGGGTGTGAACAAGGAAGAAGCACGACTTCTCATTTAAGTGGTTGAAAAATGGCAAAAAACACAGGGGCGTCGAGATTCAGAAAAGTTGACGTTGACCAGTTTGATGAAGATAAATACAAGGAAGAGGAGGACAGCGAACAATCGACTGACGTTGGTCCAAACGAGTCTGAAGTCAATGCTTTACTTACCCAATATCCTTTACTTTTACCCAAAATATCAACAATTTACTTTTATTTATTCATACATGTTTATTGTCAGTTTTTACTAATATTATACAGAACATCATCATTATTAACATTGAACAATGCGTCAACATTATGGTACCTTGATATATATTCATTTATGTTGCAATTATTCATTTATGTTGCAATTATTGATTCAATTGTCAAACCAAGATTCGAGCCTAATTGTGTTACATTACCCTCTGTGAAGTGCAATGATTGTGGAACGTTCGGAATCAACCCTGGGAATAAGTTTGGGGTCGGATTATGTACACATTTTGGCAAATGATTGCATTTTGTTGTCATATGCTTGCATACTAGTTTGAGAGCTCTTGTAACCCTGCTAAAAGTGTTTCAGTTTTTAAAATTGTTAAGGAATTTGGTGCTTCATTAAGATTTATTTAACTGGATCTTCCAGTCAATATGACAATTTTTTTGAACAAGAAAGACTGACGGTTGTTGGTTCAAATACATGTAACTCATACATGAACATGTTCTTTTGTACTCCTACCCATTAATTTTTATTTAAAGTTTTGCAAAAATTATTTTTCACAGTTATATATAAAGTTATTGTATTTAGTCACTTCCCGCTTTATTCAGTCCAAATTAAAATTAAGTTGGAGTGTAAAAGGAATTTTTCAAAAAAGTATTTGTTAACTGACTGACTTGTCTGACTTGTAATAGTATAAAATACCTCTTCAGATTTAAATATGAAATTTGAAGGTCTCTAAAACAACTGAGCACATTAACATGTCTGATGTTGTAACTTAGAGAAATAAATAAAGTATTTGTTTTGGGTGCATCACAAAATTTATCATTCAAACAGGACAACCTCTCTGTGACATTTGTAAGATGAAACGAAAACAGAATCTCTTCTGTACATTATTATCTTACCTGATTTAAAATATTGGAATATTCCTTGACTGATCATACAGGAAAGCCACAAGAAGCTTTGAAAATTGTACTTAATAACTCGCCAATTGGATGTAAAGACCAGAATGTTAAGGTAGGTATAAACAATGAAAGCAAAAATGTCAACAACAAGGCTTTGATACAAGTGAAATTGGAAGAGACAAATGTTGTCATCTAAAGCTGACGAGGCCTTGATACAAGTGAAATTGGAAGAGACAAATGTTGTCATCTAAAGCTGACGAGGCCTTGATACAAGTGAAATTGGAAGAGACAGATGTTGTCATCTAAAGCTGCCAAGGCCTTGATACAAGTGAAAGTGGAAGAGACAAATATTGTCATCTAAAACTGCTGAGGCCTTGATACAAGTGTTATATGAAAGTAGTTAAATACCGGTAGTATTCATAAATTCTCTTTTAGGATATAAAGAACACAGTATGAAATTAAGTAAATGTTGTTTTCACTGTGTTTCAAACACCAAAACTGAACCTGCTAAAACAGAATTTCCTCAAGCCTCAGGATAAGCAATCATATTATTTATATTTATAATATATGAAGTAAAAACTTATAACCAAATCCCTTTTTTATTTCTTTCTCCATCCATAATGATCCTTTCCTGTCTCTCACATGCACACTGAAGACCGCCTTACAAATGGAGAGTCATTCTATAAACTTGGAATTGAATTGAGGTTTTATTAATTTTACAGGACAGAGCAACACAGTTAGTAGTCAGAGTTTTAACATCATTTAAAACAGGTGATATTGATGCAGCTATCAAATCATTGGACAGTAAATATCTGGATATATTAATGAAGTATATATATAAAGGTTTTGAAAATCCAAGTGAAGGAAGCAGTGCAGCTTTGTTGACATGGCACGAAAAGGTCAGTATAGTTACCCAAACCAGGAGTCTTTCTATCCCTTTAGGAGAAAGGGACCAGGAACAAACCACCTTATAGTGGACCAATAGACAAATTTTCAAAAAAGTGTCTTGCAAATCTGAAGTTATACAATTTTTAAATTATGAAGTCAGTTTTTTAACAGTGGTTAATACAGGTTTACATAGATTTGTGTAATATTAAAAAAAACCCCAGATTTTTCTTAGCTTGAATTTATAATTGAGGGATCATTCAGAATTTTTAATCATAAATAAATTCTGTTTTATGTCTCTCACCATTAGTTTTTTTATTGACTCCACTTGAAAAAAAACTCTTGCTTCTTAGTTTGCTTGCGGAAGAAAATATCATTACTAGGTACTTCACCATCCCAGAAATGACAGTGGGAGTCTTAACTTGGACATAAAACATCATTACTCAATCCATTTCTTCTGGTGTGAGAGTCAGAATTGATGTCTGATCATTACACTATATTCTAGATTTGGTTCTTGTTCAAGTTAGTTTTTTTATGACCAAGATGTTTATTTGATAGAGCTATGAGTTTAACCCAAGTTTTTTATTTCTTATTTTCTAGGCCTTTGCCAGTGGTGGACTTGGTAGTATAGTTCGAGTGCTAACAGACAGGAAGAGAGTTTGATCCCTAAAGCTGCTTAATTAACATATATATACATGTAATTTATGCTAAGTCTATATTTTTATATTTTATACATTATGATGTAAATAATACATTTATGTTTGAGGGATGTATTGACATTATAGTAGTGCTTCATTACAAATCGTTGTTAAACCTCTCAATTAGGGACACTGTAAAATCTAACAAATAAGGGATGCATGGGTCTTCACACATCAATCTTTGTTATTTAAATTTATTTTACTTAGCATTTGAATGATTATTATTGTATGTATGCATTGGAAATTGGAGAGAGAGAGAGAGAGAGAGAGAGAGAGAGAGAGAGAGAAGAATGTCTGGGAGAGAGAGAGAGAGAGAGAGAAAAGAATGTCTGATTTTTGTTTAAAGTTTTCTATTCATTCATGCTGTATAATTATATCATATAAAATATTGATATTACATCAGTTATTTAATTACTTTTGTGTCACATGTTAAAGGCATGATGCACATATTTCTCTTATAACATGCTCAAGTTGAGTTTCAGCAATATCTTGTCCAGATTTAGAGGCTAAAAAAGCCATTCAGAATATGAATAAGAGTAAATATGAAAATTTCAAATTATTATAAAGTGTCCGAATATATAGAGGGTCAGAAGTCTTGGAATGATTACAACTTTTAACTTGATTTTCTATTTACACTTATTGTGGCTAATATGTTTTACTTAGTCATTATGTTATAAATTTTTAGCCACATTTCATTTCAAATTCAAAATGTAAAATGAGTTTGAAATTCATTCTTGGAAAGGTTTTGTTACGAAAACATGTAACATAATGGGGAAATTGCTAAAGATGTGTAACGATAAACACGATATAAAACATGTAGGTAAAGTTACCATTTATACATGACCTCTGATATATTTACCTGAAAGTATCTGTAATGGCATGTGAATGCAGTATGAGGCAAATTGAATATAAATATGTAATTAATAAACAAAATATGAAATATTGAGTATTATTTGTTTTTTAATACAAGGTATAATTATTGAAATGGATATTTTTTGAAGAAAAATTAAAAACCCAAAACATGCAAAAAATTATTTAAGCAAAACAACTTCTTTATTTTGCTTCTCCTTTGATAATCAGAGGTCCAGATTTTTAGGTTTGCAAAACATTGAAAGAAGTTATTTGTACCTGAGACAATACTGGCATTTTGCTGTAATTGCAGTCTCTCCTGAGTGAGTTTTCTGAATGTCTGTAAAGTTGACAAAAAGTGTCATGGTTAGGCATCTTTCCTGTCCACCAAAGCTCTGGTTTTATTTCGCAATGTTCTTCTAGACTGTCACAGTCTTGTTTGTACATACGTTGATTGAATAAAAGGAGTTTTACATTCCAGTCAAGATTATTTACATAAGTTAATATAAAAGTTTGTGTGTTTTCAGAATTTTTAGAAGTATAATGTATTTATTATGGCAGTGAGCATTGAAGGTATGCAACATAACTCCTACATTGAGGTAACACATCAGTTTTAAGAGCATGTCATGTTGAGTCTATATTGGGGGTGGGGGCTCATTGACAAAATGATGGAGCTTAAGCCTTTAAACCAAAGTATCCACTCTGCTGCAGGTTCTACCATGATTGACAGCTAATAACAAAGGGTTTTCCTTGCCATAGGCCTTTACTGGTTGGGTCAATATCATAAAACCCTGCTAAAGTTGAATCCGAAGTCAAAGATTCATGGATCCAAGACAATTTTTTTATCAATCTGGAAGATTAATCTAACTTTTTGTCTCAGTACCAGTATAATGGACTGTGTGGTCTGGGATGTTTATCTGCAACATTATGGACCAGTGTACTAGTGCAGAGGCAGCTTTAAGTGCACACTCATGCACCACAAGAAATCATGTTAAGATTTATTTTCCAGATTGGTTTAAAAATTGTCACGAATAGCTGAAAAATTTGCTGATATGACATAAAACAACCTTCAACCAACCCATCTTAATCTTAAGAATGAATGTCTAAAAGCTTGTGACGTCTTGATGTAAGTGAATACTTCTTACTTGTGATGTTGGAATTTCTGAAAATTTGAGTTATATTTCTGCATTCTTTGAGACATATTTTACATTTCTGTTTTTATTGCTATCATTTGATACAAGGAATAGTATGTGTGTTACGGTACATCAAACAATGACTTGATTACATCAAGAATATCCGAACAAGGTGGAGTAGCAGAAAATTTTATACCTATAATGTGTTTAAAACAAATGAGGAGTTAAATGGAGAGATGGTGTTTAACACCCCAGTGTTGCGGTACATTAAACAATGACTCGATTACATCAAGAATATCTGAACAAAGAGTGGCAGAAAATTTTATATAAATGAGTAGTAAGTGGAGAAACAGTGTTTAACACCCCAGTCAAGATTTTTTCTCTTATATTAAAGTGGTCAGTTCTTGGATGGTGAAGGAAACTGGAATACCAAGAGAAAGCCACTGACATTCAGGAAATGGACTGATAAACTATCTTGCACCAGTTTACTGTAGTGGGATTCAATCTTAAGTGGTAAGAGAAACTGTGATTCATAAATTTGCTTTAGGCCACTTGGTCTCAGAGGCCCAATGAGCATTGTAGGTTGTGTGAATACCACATTTACCATGACATGAGGTGTGTGAGGCAGTTTTTAAGGTCTCATCTTAGAAACCATACATTGATTTGTTTGAAGTGTTTGGCATAAGAAAAATGGCTATCATTTCCAAGTGTCTTGTCTGACCTGAAACCAATACTCTAGCACTTAACTACCAATCTTCCATCTGGCAACATATTTGTAAACTTCAAGTATTTGGTGAAAAAAGGTTACTATTTTTAATACTCTTGTCTGACTTGACCTGGAATTGATCTCTAACATCTCAGCTAGCACTCCTCAAACTGACAACTACCGTAAGTTTCAGTAGTTGCCGAGATGCTTTGCAGTTTTTTAACATCAACACAGTATTAGCACTGTCTCTCTCCTGAGGCAATGTTTAAAGATCAATCAAGATAATTGCTTTCAATCTCTGGACTTTGCATCTCTCTAGAGTTTATCTCTTGTCAATGTTAGAATGCTGTTCATGTTTACTTGTTTGCATGGTGTTGGTAAAAAAGTTATAATAAGAATTTAAAATAAACAAGCAAAGTCAATGGTAAGATTTTAAATATTTTTATATAATATTTAACAATTTTATAAATAGCATCATTTGATGGACAGTGTATGTTATATATGATAAATAAAGACATATCTCATGGTTTACATGTTATATTTGCCAAAGCAACAAACTTCTTGATATAAACCGCAATAGCCCCAATTATTTTTGTGCTATAATTGAATTTATTTCCCAATTGTTTTAAACAAAATCATATATATATATATGCATAAACTGAAACAGGAATTCCATCTCACCCTAACATTTTTATGACTTTAGAATTCATTCATTACCATTTCCTGGGAGAAAAATTGATGGTCCCATCATCAATGGCAAAATTAAAAGGTTCACGGGTTAAACAAAAACCTTGCTGGTACATGTTTATGTGAAAAGCTTCAGTTTTACTATCATTTCTGAAATAAAATTCTTCTCATATTGGGTATTTTTTGAAAGAATTAAAATGAATGTGTTTAATTTGTAAAGTTTTTGCCACATAATCATTTAACATATCATCAAAGATTTAAAATTCGATCATCTTAGATTTAGAATGATATAGAATGGCTCCAGAATGAGTGTCTTTCATGACAAGCTGGTCGAGCTTTTGTCCTGATGAAGGCCACCCCAGGCCGAAAGCTCCACCAGCACCATACTACAAAAATAAAAAACTCAAAATATCTGAAGATGTTGGTGATCGTCCTTATATTAACTTGTACTCAATATATAATGTAATGTTGCAATAAAAATTCCATCTGTTATTGGTATAAACCCCCCTCAATGACAATTCTGACTGTATTGAAGAAACAATCTTTATAATCAAAAGTTCTGTTAAAAATTTACAATACATGCAAATATGAGATGCTTCAAGTAAAATGAGTTAACAATTCTTTCTAAAATAATTAAAAAATCAATGCAGAACACAATTAACTTGGGTTTCTTTATAATAAATAATCAGTTAAATACTGTCTTATACCAATAACTTTGAGACAGCAGATTGTGATACTCTAACTTAGACATGTTTTCAATTAACAAAGGTTAATGGGGTTAGCCAGTATACCACATGGTGCCTTAAAATGTTTGTATGGAACATACTAGTACATGTATATTTCCACTGGCCATGTGATCAAATAAAAGGATGTTGAACTGCAACAATGTTTTTATTGTGGAATACTGCAAAGTCAATTTTTGCCATGTCATTCCGTACAAACGTCATGAGGGTATTGACCAAGTAGTTGCTGGCAAATCTTAATCAACAAATAATATTTATAGCATGTCCTAAAATGATTCCTGAGTCAGATTGGAAACACATAAACAGCATGAAAATCAAAAGTTTATGAAGAAGAAAATTATGAAGGAATACATATCAAGAAATGTGCTTGTCAAAAAATAGATTTTGGTTCATAATACCGTAATCACTAAAATGAAGTGTTGCAAATTCAAAGTGTTATACAGAATAAGCAAGGTTGGATTGACAGATGAAAAAAATTATATCGACCAAGATGTGGTTTACTGGAACTATCAAGTGTAAGATGTTAATTGACAGATTGAAAAATCATATGGACCAGGATGTGGTTTATTAATACTTTTCTTAATGTCTGGCATTAAAATTGGAAAGGAAACTAAATACTTTAAAACTCTCTCTATTCTTTAAATGTTAACACATTGTAATAATAATCTCGAAAAATAACACAAAACTTACACATTTTACTCCTATAAGATCAATTACTACAGGTACAACTATGGTAATTGTTCTAGACATAACTGAAAATCACTCTGTTCATCCTAGTGTGCATGTATAACATCATAGAGTTCTAAGTTCAACAACAAAAGTTCTGTGCTAAAAGTGATGCCCTGAATGACATATTAACCTACATCAAATGTTCAGAATGATCTTTTGTTCCCATTTTTTCCCAGCATCGTTCTTTCTATCAGTACATTTGTATACATGTATGATATTACATGTTATCACAGCTTAACTGGGATGTAAATAGTCATTTTTTTCAGCAATGACCAAGGATAAAGTAGGTGATAAGTAGTAAAACTTTATTAAGGACAATGGATTTTTCACTACATTAGTTTTTACAAAATTTACATTCACAAATTCAGTATTACAAACAGTCGTCTATAACTGCTAAAAATAATACAAAAACAAAAGGACAAACAAATCTGACTTTATAAGAATCTCTAAAAAATAATAAAAAAAAGAATGATAAACAAATAAAAATCATTAGAACAATAAATAAGTCACATGTATTTGAATTATAAATATTCTCTTCTGTACAGTTATTACATGTAAATATCACAGAATATTTGAACCTGCTGTACTGACCACCGGCATATAAAGACCACCTTCCTATTAAGACCTCTGTTTCTTTATGTCTCTTTGCCTAATACAAATGTATGTAAACTGAAATGTAACACCTGTCTATGAAGTCCATCTCTTTGGTCCCATGGGTGGTTTATACATGTATATATGTTTTAGTGTATTAAAAAAAAAAACGAGCAAATAAAATTAAGTTTCTGTAACTTACAATGATCACACATACTCATTAAGACCACTTAGGTCCTCTTAATTTACATTTCAACCAAAAAATAATGGAATTCGCCAGTGTACCACGTGATACCTCATAGCGTTTGTGCGGGACAATTATTTCTATTGGCAATGGAATTGTATAAAGTGACGTTTTCCTGTAATATTGATGTTTTTTCGGTAATATTTGACATAATCGTTATCCATTTCATTCCACACAAACGTTAAGAGGTATTGATCACGTGATACACTAGCGAGTTCCATTCTATATAATATAGAGCACCTGTCCATATCTCTTAGGTCTGATGGCTGTTCTTTATATACCTATTTCACTGTACATGTATTTAAAAAAAACAAATTATAATAAACAGCAAATAAACCTCTATAACTTACCCTCACAGGTAACATTAAGAATTATGCTATCATCATCCTAAATAAAAAACTTTTTTTTCATCAGTATCATTGCATGAACTATACAAAACATAATTTATTTATTCAAAATTAACCATTAAAAACTGGAATGTTCTGCCATCATATCAGTGTCCAATCATTATAAATGTTCGATTTACAATTTGTTTCCTTGGATATATTTTACATTATGGTCAATTTTAACCTAAAAACTGGCCAAATATGTTTCAATGGTAATGACCAAATCTGAATCAAATAACTTCAAAATATTTTAATTTTCCTCACCATGGAAAAAAGGTCTGGTCTATTCTATTCCTACTTTTTCCCAACAGATCTTCTGGACATGCAGACTATGATTTACTTTGAAAAATTATGTTTTTCACTTTGAACAAGTCTATTTTTTTCAACAGAAGTCTTTTTATATCCCTTCTTTTCCTCAACTGACCATATGGATGTAAAGATCAGGATTTGCATATAAAATAGTTATGTTTTTGATTATGACCAAGTCCACTACAATGCATTATATCTGAACAACAGACCGACCCCTGCTGTATTGAGTAACACTTGATTGAAGATGTTAAGAAGGATTTCTTTTCCTTTACATAGATAAGATAATCACTAGTTGAAAATAAGTCACCAGGTCCCAATTTTACTATGATCATTCCTTAACAAAGATTTTCCTTACCTTAAAGCTGAAAAACTTCAACTCCAAATAATTTTGTTAATTGTCAAAATATTCAGAAACTCAGCATGTCATTTTGAAGATCACCTCAAGCCTTTTCTATCTAAATTCTAAATTTCTCTAAATTTTCATCTCTTGTGCTTCACAAAAATTACAAAAATTTGCAAAATTTAAGTTAAAGAAAACTAAGTTAAGAAATGATTGTGAAACTGGGGCCAGTTTTTATGGTAAAATTTAAAGTATTTGAAAAGATATACATGTAAAACTGAGTGCAAGGCATTCATGATTTTGGTTTAGTATGACATATTATAAGAAACAAAGACATTCTTTTTTGACAGACAGAAGAACTGAAACATTCAGGTTTTACCATCACAAAAAATACATGATTTTTCTTATAGGAATTCAATTTTTTTTTTCATTCTTAAACATATGGCCTTCTTTTATTGAAGTTCAATAGATCTACAATATTTGACTAGAACTATTTATTTTTTAACAAGTACTGAAATCATAAGCAGCCTGTTACAATGATCTCAGTATTTGATCTGGCTGTATTTAATACAAAAACATCACATGTACCAGGATGTGTTGAGAGATTATAATTCTGGCAGGGATTTAGTTTTTGTGAAAACTTAAAAAAAAATCAGTATATTGCAAATGGATAATGAATAAAGTGTATTTTTTGGTTACATCAACAATGTCAGGGGACCCTAGATTATGAATCTGAACAACTTTGCTGCCAGTCCCAATAGACAAATTGCAAGTTCCTTAATCTGCTTATATTTAACATTTATAAATGCAAACAAATGTACTAAAAAAAATAAAATAATAATAATAATAATAATAATAAAAACACCTGATTGTTTTTCTTTATATAATCAACTGCTTCAGAAGTAATTTTTAATCTGGTCTGCCACTTACGAAAAGATAATTTTTTATTTTTTTTTATTTTTGGCAAATCCACCATCAAATCAAAACATAAATTTAAAACTTAGTAAATATACTACCTAATGATTAACTTGGTGAAATGGAAATCAGACAAGAATTACTGTGACTTATAAAGCTTGTCTCTAACCTTGATCATAAACTTAACATAAAATACAACATGGAGTTAACTTCCTTTGTCCTGGCAAGACAAATAAGTCAGAATCTCAAAGACGTTTAAATACTGATACACTTAAAAACTTATATAAACTTTTAAACTCATTTTAAAGACTACAATACTATTTATATATTCTAAAAGAGCTGAAATACATAAATACACACTTTTAACTGCATAGCAGGATATTTTCTACATTTCCATCTCAATGCACTTCCCCACATATATAAACATGAACTATATAGCATGAAGTTATCACAACTTCATAAATTTATTCACATATACTGTTTTAAATTTATAAACAAGTAACTCTTTCAAAATTAAAACATCTTCTTATACATAGCTTTGATATATCACTATCTTGAAGTCCCCTTTTAATAAATCCCTTAACAAGCCCCAATAGACCAATATATAGGGAAATCGGGCAAGGTAAGCAAAAGTCACTTGCCAGTACTTTATTATATATATTTTCAAACAAATTAATCTAAATACTAGTCACTATCACTAAAATCTGAGACCAGTGTGTCAATTATTCTTAAATTTACAAGACATTAGAGCTGTTTGCTTTTAACCGTGAACAGTTGATGTGATATAAATTGGTCTTTAAAGTTGTTGCAATATAAACTGATCACGGTCAAGCACAAACAGCTCTTATGTTTGTAGATACTACTTCCTTTCAAAATATGTATATAATATGCGAAATTTGAAATTTTGAAAACAAAATCTACCAAGTAAACAAATTACAGGACAATTAACAGTCAAAAGGATAATTTATGATGAATAATTACTGGATAAAAACAAGGTATAAGTGGAACATGTGCCATTTGAAATATATTAACCAAACAAATACCAAATGGAAAATTCACATTACTCTTTTTTGGGGGGGCATTTTTATAAAGCATGTGCATACATGTATGTATAGGCATACTTTTTGCTTCATTTAAAAAAAAAAAACATTGCTACACTGAAAGAAGAAGAAAAGAAGAAGAAGAAACAGTAAACATAATATATCCTCCCATTTCGTTTTAGGGACATAAATCACAATCACAATTCATCAGACTACTACTAATTTAAAAATGTTCTTGTTTCTTCATTTATCCAAGACCTATTAACAAGAGAGCACATCAACTTTGATCACCCCTGATTTGTCAACTTATGGCATAGTGCCGTGTTACATTAAAACAATAAATAATTCAAATCTCAAGTTTGGAAATAATTTTATAATTCTCACTTACATATAATATGTTATTTTTCAGCTATATTATTTAAGAAGTACATGTTTATCTGATCACAACAATACTAGAGGTGATATTTTCTTTTAATTCTGGTTAATACATAAAACACAACCATATCAAGCCAATTTGAATAAAGTATACTGCCAATATCGACTTTCCAAGAAACAGGCCTCAGATCCTAATCTTTGAGTCATGGAAATTTCACATCTACATTTGTATATAATATCCCATTCTAAAACGGCCACCTTTTATAAGGAAACATTTCTTCTGTAGAGAGGGTGGTCACATAATAGGGAGAAACTACTGACTAAGTAAGAAACCTAAAACCTGTGTGGAAATGTTTTGATTTTTAAAGTGAGAATAAAAACATAAAATATTAATATGAAGGGGGGATAACTTTCTTTAACTGTCCTGATCCGCTGCTAGGCTTAGAGCCAAACCATGACATTTTATATTCTAATGTTTCTTTTATTAGTCTCTGTTCTTCTATAGTAAACTTTAGTAACATAGACACTGCTCTGATTAACTGAATTGCCTGAAAATGTAAATATAAAGTTATAAACGTATATTAAACAACATGATTATTACAATTTCGTGGTAAAAAACTTAACTTCATAAACTTCATTCAAAAGTTTGTACCAATGAGGAATGTAAGTCTAGTATAATTTAGAGATTTTTCTGGTAAAAAGAACAATCGGAGTGCTTAAAAACAGGGTAAAGTGACATCAGATTTAATACAAGATTAACAGACCATGTACAGTAACTATTATACCACTCAGTTTTTTTATTTGCAAAATCAAATCCATGATGCAGTGATTGGATTAAATTCCTCTGCAATTTATTTTTTATTTTTCCAGTCACAAGACTAGTTTAAGTCTGAAACAAAATTAAAGTTGGCAATATCAAATCTATTAATATGTTTAAATGGCCGAGATTTTAAAACAAAAGACATTTTTAAAGTCATTGGCAATATCAAACACATAATCTCCAAATCATATGGAAAAGGGGCCTCGGTGGCCGAGTGGTCTTAAGCGCATGCTTATGGATCACAGCGCCTCTCATCGCCTGGGTTCGAATCCCACTCGGGACACATCCTAGTGTGAGAAAGTTTGTAAGTTGGCTTGCCCAATGTCGGTGGTTTTCTCCGGGCACTCTGGGTTCCTCCACCATTCCAGAACTGACCGCCTTGAAATAAGTGAAAGATTCTTGACTGGGGCATAAAACACCATTACTCCACTCCACTCATATGGAAAACTCTCTTCTGGTGTGTGTGTGTGTGTGTGTGTGTGTGTGTGTGTGAGAAAGAAAGAGAGAGCTAGCATGTGAGGGATTAAGTGGGCAAGGAAACGAGTAACTTGTAAGTACATGTAAAAAAATAAAATTAGATCTTACCTCTGATTCTCGACTCAACATAAATTTAAGCACCACATGTTTTAAGTATTGAAAATTAATATCTTTTTCCAGGGGGTGTGCCCCTCGACCATCATATATTTCTCCTACAGAATTTGCTGATGGTTTAAATCCAGTTTTTACATGAAAATCTGATTGTTTATGAGAACTATTATACGGATCTGTCACAATATTTTCTACACTAAGTTTGGGGGGAGAAGTTCTTGGACTTTCTGTCAAGTTTTTTCTTTGTAATGGAGGTGTTTGCAATGACCCATCCATAACAACAGGGTCATCATTAGGCAAAGCTTGAACCTTAAGTTCACGTTGTAAAGTCTTTTTTAAATCTGTTAACCTCTGTTCTTGTTTCTTAAGTGTCTAAAATATAAATGTAAAAAAAGCTTTAAGTATCTGTTTGTCATGAAATCCTTAAATATAACTTTACCATAGAAATTCATTTTTCTTAAAGAAGTTATACAACATAAATAAATTTCTTATAAAAATAAAAAACTTTAATTTGCTGTAAATCATGAAATCTTGGAGTGTCATTTTATCATTGAAATTCACCATCTTCCTTACAATCTTAACCTCTCAAAGAGTTCATACAAAGGGCTTTTATAAATAATCATTATTGTGATTGGAATTTAGAGGAGATTAAAACAAACATGGTGTGAATTACAGTGAATTTCACTTTTAATTTTTCAAACCCAATTTTTCACTTTTCCAAGATACATATTTAACAGTATTCATTCAATGATAAAATGAGTTGTAATTTGTTAATTTATTATGCGCTTACTGTTCCTAACCTTGTAAGTCCATAATAAGTACATATATTGGAAAAAGTGCTTAAAGGGTACCTGTAACGATTTTTAGTTTTTACATATTTTATTCGTCGTACTTAAATATGGCTGTAGCGAAAATTCCATTAAATTCCATTCAATAATAAGTTAGATATCGGTGATTTTCTAATACATCTCTAGAAATCCAAATCAAAAAGGTCGATATCGAGGCTCCCGTGTTGTGACATCATAGCAGTAACATACCTCCACAGAATATTATTTACCAACTACTAAAATAAGTCAAATACGAACTCGTAGTTTAACTTTCTATGATTATTTTACGAGAAAACTATTTAATGAAGTGGAATTAACATCCGTTAGACATGTACCGATAATTAAGATTATTATTAATCCTTTGTTTATTAGACACATTCCTTAGATTTAGACCCACACCTGTAATTAACATAATTAATGTCACTTATAATTTGCAAAATTGATTTACAGGTTGATAAAGTTATCTTACGTCCTGTAATATACAATAATATATTTACCAGTTAACAGTTCGAGTAAAGTAAAATATTTTTATTTGGTAAATGTTATTTGTCATATACAGTATAAAGATTTCACTCCGGAAAAAAATGGATATTTCATTTGTAAATTTTAAAAAGTGAGAAAAAGATTTCTTTCTTAGTTTTCATGTCATCAACAACAACAACAACAATACTACTACTACTACTACTACTACTAATAATAATAATAATAATAAAATATAACTTATAGGCAAAATCAAAAATTAAAATTTGACGACCAGAATAGTCTATTTAAAACATGTTTATTGATCTACTTACAGCATTTGATTTTATTAGATTTTAGTTTTCAATTTTCCTTGGGCATACATTTAGCTGTGATATTCTTAAATTCTTTATTCTATATATACTAATCCATAAACTTATTATTATCATTATTATTGTTATTATTATTATTATCATCTCGTTTTTTTAAATGTGGTCTCATTCTAAAATCCGTGTCATTTCATTTTAAACAATTATAATATATTTCGCGTAAAACAATTTGAGATGGAATATCTTGTTTTTTTTCTTTTTAATTATCCCAGCATTAATTAGCCATCGGACAGTTGAAAAGAACTATGTTACAAACTTTAATTTTGTGAACATTTTCCAATTATCGAGGAAATGTGATGCCGCCAGACTACTTAAAAGTTTTCTACATCACGGTCATTTAATTTCAACTGTCAATGAACCTTGCACAAAAGAACATATGCGATTGGTTTTTTATGTATTTTTTTTTTACCCGGTGCCACTGTCAAGTGCTGATTTTGAATTTTTATTATATTTTAATAGAAATTCAAAATCAGCACATGACACTACAGTAAGTTCCATAATATTCATCCGGTATTCTGTCCAGTCCGACTTGATATTTAATTCATTTTAAAATGTCGACGATAAAATTAATTTTTCGTGTATTTGACTAGTTAAAACTAATTGCGTATTTTTTTTTATAGTGATGCAACTTATCGTAATTCTCGAGTCTGTCCAGTCCGACTTCATAAAATAATTTATTTTCTTTCAAAAGTCAAAGATATTATAAATTTTTGTGTTATTGACAAGTTAACACTCGTCAAGTATTTTTCAACAGCTATTGCAACCAAATGCAGTCACAATTCTTGAGTAGGTCGGGACTCGACTCAATATGTTCATCAGATTCGTCCGTTTCTTGTTCAAATAAATAATGGTTTTACTCCAAATTCATCACTGATAAGATTTTCTACTGCATCCCGAAATAATGACGAACTATTTGACATAAAAAGATACATGTCAGAGTCGTTACTTTCTTCTACATACGTCAATATATCATCATTGTTACTACTGACTATTATGTTAGACACTACTTCTAATACTGCAATGACGTCACACGTTTATAACTCAAAACGAGGCGTTTCACTTTTCGATAAAGAGAAAGTTATAAAATGTGGATTTCAAACCGCTATAACTTTTTTATTTTGTCACCAATTTTGATGCGGTTTTCACTATTGTTATATTTAAATAATATATAAAACAATTGTGATAAAAATAATTTAGGTTACAGGTACCCTTTAAAAAGTAAAAGTAATTTCCTTTGACACAAGTTTCAGAAAATGTCTAAAATAAATAATGAAAAAACTAAAAGATCTGCAGATACTGAATTTCACCTTAAAAGAGCCATTTTGTGAATCATAAAACATTTAACAAAAATAATGACAAAGACAATGAAGTCAATGATTGTCGCTACTCCATGTCTGCCTTTGTTGGGTGAGACACTAAAGATTTAATACCTTATTTTTCTCCAATAATTGCTGTTCTAAATCCACAACTGTTTTCTGTAAAATTTCCATTTGTTTTCCACTCTGTAATGAATTCTCATGTTTATTTTCCAAATCTTCTATCTGTAAATAAAAACACAGATTGGTAGCTTAATTATACAAGTATGTATTTAACAACAGCAAGAAATAACAAAATGAAAGGAATATTATCGGCCTGTTAGAATGGTGATAAAAGCCCTAGTCAAGATTGTTTCACTTATATCTAAATGGTTAGTTTTGATATGAACAAATGAAAGGGGGTAAATTAAAAACTCTAAAACCCAAATGTTCATTCAATGTTAACATTAAAAAATATTTCAAAAGATATTTAACACTAGACATCAACACTCACTTTGACACTACCCAAAGGGTATGGCATAAGCAGATCTTCAGAAAATTTGTTTTATTTGTGAATTAGAATGAAAATTTTGTGGATTGTTATAAGATTATAAGTTGTACCTGGCAGAATGCCTGTATCTCACACAGTCACTAACCCACAGACAAGCACGCCAATCCCCCAGTCACATTATCTTGACAAACCAGTTGATAATCTGACTGTACTCTTAATGCCAAACACCAGACAAGGAAACAGTATCTCAAATTTTACAGTCTTATATATGACTGGCCAGGGCTCAAACCCACAACCTCCTGCTCTTAAGGTAGACAATCTAGCTCTGAACCACTTAGGCAGCCATAAGCCAAAGATGTCATTTGTAAAATTTGCACACAACACATGATAGTATAAATAAATGAGTCACTGGATGCATGTATCAGTATAAGACATAACAAGAGGCCCATGGGTCTTCACGCTCACCTGAAGATATGTCCAATATTGTTTGCAAAGTGCAGTAGACAATATATTACGTACAGAAACTTTAAAAGTTTTCTCAAGTTAAGAACTCCCACAAAACTTAATCAGAAATATATCGACTCACATTTCATTTATAAGTAGCTTATATAATATGCATGAAGTAACTGTAGTGCAAAGAATAATTTCCAAATCATTAATCAATTTCAGTATACTTATGCAGCTATGTCCTTGACCTTTGAACATATATGACCTTGAACCATATATGATTGTCACGTCAATACCTACAATATTCTAATATACATGCCTATGCATGAAATTAATATCTTTCAAGATAATTAAAAATCTTAGTATTCCTATGTTGATATGACCTTGACCTTTAAACATATAACCTTGAACCATATATCAAAATGATCGTTGTTGTAATACCTACAATATTCTAATATACATGCCTATACAAAAAGTTATTAGTTTTCAAGATAATTAGTAATTTGTCTTCTTTTGCAGCTGTGACCTTGACCTTTCATCAAATGACCTTGAACCATATATCAAAATGATCATTGTTGCAATACCTACAATATTCTAATATACATGCCTATACAAAAAGTTATGAGTTTTCAAGATAATTAGCAATTTAAGTCTTCTTTTGCAGCTGTGACCTTGACCTTTCAACATATGATCTTGTACCATATATCATAATGATCATTGTGGCAATACCTACAATATTCTAATATACATGCCTATACAAAAAGTTATTAGTTTTCAAGATAATTAGCAATTTCAGTCTTTTTTTGCAGCTGTGACCTTGACCTTTCAATATATGACCTTGAACTATATATCAAAATGATCATTGTCGCAATACCTACAATATGATATACATGCCTATACAAAAAGTTAATAGTTTTCAAGATAATTAGCAATTTAAGTCTTTTTTTGCAGCTGTGACCTTGTCCTTTCAACATATGACCTTGATCCATAGATCAAAATGATTGTCAGGTCAATATCTACAACATACCAATATACTTGCCTATACAAAAAGTTAATAGTTTTCAAGATATAGTGACAAATATATATTTTTTATCAATTTTCCCACTCAGTGCCTTACAATTTCCCCATTTTGAGCCTCATGGCTACCATTTGTGTAAATCTGAAAAAAAATGACCTAAGGATGTTATAAATGAAATAACTAAGGTATATCTCTTGTAGATTCAAAGGAGAAGATTTTCAAAGTTTTTCACTCTTTCCCCCCTTATGGGGCCCCAAGGGGACATAACTCCTTCATTTGTGCAAATCTGAAAGGGCTTCACCCAGGCATGATGGTTACCAAGTTTCATTAAATTTGGCCCTGTGGTTTTGGAGGAGAAGATTAAAATGTAAAAAGTTAACGCATGACGCACAACAGAGGATGGACGGTGAACCATCGCAATGGCTCATCCGAGCTTTCAGCTCAGGTGAGCTAAAAATTAATCAATGTTTGTGATCGGTTATCTTACTTGTTTTTCATAGTTTTGTATTTTATCCTGTAGTTGTTCTATTGATTGGAGTAATTCTGTTGTTTGTTCTTCTCTCTGTTTTATATCACCTTCTAGCTCCTTAAATCTTAAATCTGTGGATGTCTGCAATGTTTTTAGTTCCTGTGATAACTCAGCGTTTCTCAGTAAAAGCTTGTCTTTTTCTGAAATATAAACCATCATTTCAAACATTTTATTTTTTAATGATTATGCTTTTCCAGAATTGAAACGTAAGAAGCAAAGATATTCAAAATTTTATACACATAGCGAAGACCATATGTCCTACAGACATTTTACAACCATTATTATAAGTAATAAAAAAAAGGTATTTTGTATTGCTTAGATACTTAGGTTAATACGAACCCTGCAGCCAATATTCTGTACTTTACAATCATTTCCTGTTTTCTTCTTACATATATATGATTGTTTGAACTAGTTCAGTTTTAGCATAAAATAATATTTTGACTATTTCTGCTTAAGCACCTCAAACACAACCTTGTTACTTTATAATTTTGTCTTTGGTTGATTTGCTGCTTTCTAAGAAACAGTGACCTAGTATTTTTCATAAAAACTAGTACCATTACATGTTTGTCTTTAACCAATTTTCTGTTTCCTTGGTGATAATGACCTACGTATCTTTAACATAATCTTGTAATGCTATGTTTTACTGTTTTCTTGGTAACAGTGACCTACTTACCTTTAACACAATCTTGTAACTCTGTATGTTTGTCTTTGACTGTTTTACTATTTTTGTCTAATTTTTCTTCTGTTTCTCGTATTTGCTCTTCATATGCAATAACCTGAAATATACATAAAAGTATTAAAATACATTTTATGGTCACTAAATGTTATTATTTTAATCAATAAATAAGTATCATGTAGAGATCATTTATTTTTATCATAAGGTCACCTGCTATAGATCAAGTACCAAAGGTTTTTACTTACTCAATAGGTCAAATAACAAAAGAAAGTTTGTTTTTTACTTATACTATGATGATGCCAGATATAAATAAATTAGTTGAATTTTATACCTTTTATAATAGTATTTAAGACAATTAAATGAGTTTTTTTAAGACCACGGCTAACCTAACAGAAGAAATTTAATTAAAAAATCTTAGTTTTTTTCCAAAACAGATTAAATAAAATTAAAAAATAAATTTAACAGGAAATTAAAAAAATTGTCAATAAAAACTTTAAACAGTGAATTCTGAGGCTAAAAATCACATTCAGGATTAAGGTTTTTAAAATCTCTTTAAAGTACTTTGCAGGCATGTTAAAACCTAAATCCTTTCATCCATTATCCACTACAAACCTTATCTTTTAACTGACTTAATTCTGATTTTTGTTTCTTGTTCTCTTCTTGTAGTTTCTGTAATTCTTCTGTTTTTGTAACATTCTCATTCTGAAATAAAAGATAATAAGTACATGTATGATTCCTTTAAGATATACAATGTACCAGCAATAACAGTGCCTCTGCTGGAAAAAGACAATGTAGAACAGAACCCAAGAAGTACACGAGAGATTAAAAAGAGCAAGGGTACAGAAGGTAGACGTTACACAGGGCAGGCTGGAATGGAAGATGTGACACAGGGCAGGCTGGAATGGAAAGATGTGACACAGGACAAGCTTGAATGGAAGAAGTGACACAGGACTAGCTGGAATGGAAGACATGTCATAGGACAGACTGGAATGGAAAGATGTGACACAGGACAAGCTTGAATGGAAGATGTGACACAGGACAAGCTTGAATGGAAGAAGTGACACAGAACAGGCTGGAATGGAAGACATGTCGTAGGACAGGCTGGAATGGAAGACATGTCATAGGACAGGCTGGAATGGAAGATGTGACACAGGACAAGCTTAAATGGAAGAAGTGACACAGGACAGACTGGAATGGAAGACGTGACACAGGACAGGCTTGAATGGATGTTGGAGGAATTACCTAAGCCTGCATGAAAAGGATTAAGTACAAGTAAGAATACACTAAATCAACCAATTTTGTATATATTTCATTTTCACAAAATGACTGGGATAATAAGAAGACAAACATTCACAATCCTCTTGTCTATCTATTTGTTATATAATTCAACTGATTTAAAATACATTGTTTTTTAAAAATGTAAAATAAAATTGTATTTGAAAATGCTTTTCAACTAATTACTGAAAAAAAGTTCTTCAAAGGAAAATTTGCCTTCTCTGTATATAAATTCAATTTCATTAATGATTAACATAATGTAAGTAGCTACATTCACAAACATTATTTACATCATTTATTCCATTTTTTTTTTTTTTTTTTTGACTATATCCAGACCCCAACTAATATTTTAAGGGGATATCTCCAATATATTTTCGGGGCCTCAGTGGTCTAAAGCGTTTGCTTACAGATCACAGTGCCTCTCAGGTTCGAATCTCACTCGGGACAGATCCTAGTGCGAGAAAGTTTGTCAGTTTGCTTGCTGAAGGTCGGTGGTTTTCTCCGGGCACTCCAGTTTCCTCCACCATCCCAGAACTAACCACCCCGATATATAAGTGAAAGAATCTTGACAGGGGCGTAAAACATTATAACTCCACTCCACTCCACTCCAATATATTTTCTACAAATGTTTTAGTTTAAATAAACTCATGTCAATCAATCAATCAATTAATCGATCAACTCAGGGATGAAAAGCTCACAAGATATGCCATTTTTTGAAATAACAATTTTTTAAATTTTACTAATTAAAGAAGAAACAAATAAAAATATACAAAAGTATCTACGTTTGTTTCACTTTTGTGAATTGTGTTTATTTTGCTCTTTTAGGGACGTCATTAGTTTTGCTATTGACCAGTGCATAAACTGTAAAACTTACAACAATTTTGTTTCTGTCTTGTTCCACATCTTCAATTTTCTTTTCCATATGTAAGATTTTGTCTAAATAATCTGATTCTTTTTTCTCTAGATGTTCCTGTGAAATATATAAATAAATATGCAGAGTTAAGTTTCATTTCATTCAAAAACCTCAAACAATAAATTGAAAAAAGAAGTTATAAGCCAAATAAACCATGTATGACACAAAAACTTTAAAAGATGCATCCTTTCCCTACCTGGTTGCTTGGATTGGTTGTCTTTTTTTGTAATGCTGTTGTTTACAACATTTCTATTAAAGATGGTTTTCACCTACAATTGGCATTTAAATTAAAAATAAATGAATTCTCTCACAGTTCTTTTGGATGGGAACTTAAAATACACGAAGTCCTGTGTCATGGCAGGCATGGCATAAGAAAGAACCTTGCTGTATTATGCCATCAGCGCAACGAACAGGAAAAATTCCTGCACTTTCGTCTATAGCTGACGATGTCTTGATATAAGTGAAATATTCTTGACTGGCATGTTAAACACCATTACTTCAACTCTCACTCAACTCAAGCCCATGTCAGGTGTACAAAGTGATCTGTATTTTAAGGAGCTTAAGTGGCCAAGTGGTTAAGTCTAAAGAGATACATGTAGCTTACAGAATACAGCAGCACTTCCTGCCTAGGTTCCAATCCACTTCTGGCGGAATCGTTTTGAAGAAAAGCTTGTAGGTTCCACTCTTAAAGGTCCCCATTAACTAAAGTTTTTACCACCATTCAACAACCAACAACTTCCATGCTAGTGACAAATATTGACTATGGTGTATAACACTATTAATCCCCTCCACACTAGGGGGATTACACATGTATAAGCCTTTTTGTATTTCATACTTGCAAATCTATTAGTAAACTCCCCCATCCCAACCCTTTCCATCCCTAACCTCCTAAAAAAACCCAAAACTTGTACATACAATTTTACTGTCAGCAGCCATTTTTTCATGCTCTTTAGCTTCTTCCAGAGATGTTAGTTGTGATTCTAGAGATGTGATTTTGGCCCTGAGCTGTGTTTCCAGGTCAATTTTCTCTAACTCCAGTTTGTTTAGTTTTGTCTCTAAATTATGCTTCTGAAAAAAAAGTTGTAAAATTTAAAAGAATGGACCCACAATCACATGTATTTATCAAAATATGTTTTATGTAGTGACTACATAAAATGAAAAAGGTATTCCGTCTTCCATGCTGTTCATACTACATCAAGTACATGTTTTGTTGTCAAAGCATGTACTAGTGTATCTTCTAAATTCAACCACTAATATGTGAGTACTTGTTCTGAATTTACCCATGGTAGATACTTAATTGTAGATCATAAGGTGTTACCCAATCAGTCATAGAAATTACACCAGAATTCTAAACAGCTAAATTTTCAAAATTTTAATGTTTTGTTAAAGAATACATGTATATGAGAGAATTTACAATATATTTCAGATCTGACAGGTAAATGACATGTCTCATGGAAGAATTTGAATAAGCCAGGCAAAAAGAAACACTTGAAAGTAAAAATCTGTCTTGAGTATGATTAGGTCAGCCCTTTTCTAAATTTGATTGACAGAAAGCAACGGAAAAATACAATATTTCTCCTTGAAAGGAACATTAGTCCATCACAAAGTAAATTCCAGATAAATTCCAGATTTTTGCAGGAATCATCCTTTAGAAAATGATAAGACTAGAGTTATATGAAATTTCATTTCATTGAACTTGGATATAAGATGGAACCCTGCTGTGGCTTAAACCCAAGACTTTTGAAAGCACGAGTCTTTTGCACTAAAAAATAAGGCTCATGTCTCCACTAGAAATTCCCATAGTTAAAAAGACCATATTGTTCAGACAGTACTAAATATCTTACTTCATCCTGATATGTAGAATCCTTTTTCTGGGCAAGTTGCCAATTTTCTTTCGCTCTCTTCTCTGCATCATCTAACTTAACTTGTAGATTCTCAATCTGAAATAAGAAATGTAAAATAAAATACTGATGGTAGTGTTCAACAACTGTAGTCTGTCAAAATAGTTTTTACCGGATGCTGATGCTGATATTAATAGTATTGACTCAAGATTTTCTGTACACATTTTATAATTGTCTTGGTCTTGTATTTTTTGTTGTGTAAGTAAATGCTGCTAACAAGTGATGAATACACTACAATTTTTCGTAAAAAATGGCTTTTTATTAACTTTCTCCCATGAGGACAATTAAAACTAGGGATGTCAAATCGGAAGAAAATCACTAACCAGTTACTCGGATATCTTACCGATCAAATAATTGAGTACTCGTTCAAGTTTCACTCTTCGCTCTGGATGATTTGTGTAGCGATGATATTAAGATTTATAATTTATGAAACGAAATAAATCTATTTTAATTGTTAAGTTGCCAATAAATGTATAGTTACATGACAATAAACAAATATATAATCCAGTAAAAATAAATATGGCTAGTCAGTATTTGTTACAGTCTGTAAAAAAAAACTCTTAAACTAAGTAAACACCCGGTATCAAAGTTCAACTGTCTACATGTCAGACTATTATCAAGCTAATAGTTCTTATTAAAAAAAAATGTTTTATCAACGGTAGATGGAGAAAGTCTGTTCCTTAGTTTGGTAACAACTAACCAAGCCGCGGAAAATATTCTTACTGATGGGAACAGATGTCCCTGGTTCCGAAAGGATTTTTTACCCAGTAGAGCTATCCCTGGAAAACGATGCTTGTTAACTCTCACCACATAAGGGGCTCAGTTCCAGGATTGACAAGCTGAGTTCTGAATCATCATTGAATGTCGTACCAAATGAACTATTTTGATATATTTCACAGGTGAGTGGTATTTAAACAGAATGTAAACAGATCTGTAGTTAATCTGAAACAGCTGACCCTGTATTCACAAGTATTTGGCACTTACAGAAGCCAATTTATGGTCATATCGCCGAAATATGGCAAGTATTCGATAAGTAAATTTGTAACCGGTTAGCAATTTTCGATCGAGTACTTGAGTACTCGTTGACATCCCTAATTAAAACATAAAAATAAATTGCAATAATATTTTGGGTTAAACAGTATCCCTTTTTTAGTATTAAATACTGTATTTCCCACAGTAATCAGGTAGGAAACCTCACAACCAATTAATCTCAGATGGAATTTTATATTTCAAAGCTAAAATTGTCAGTTCTGAGGACCATAATGGCAACAAAACCATAACAGGATGGAAAAAAAATGCAGGGTTGGACTTGGGATTGAACCCATGACCACCTGTACTACAGGTGGGAGCTCTAACAACTGAGCTACCAAGACCTTTATTTTGGATTATATCATACCTGTTTATGTAAGTTTTCTCTCATTGTTTCCGAGTGTTTTTGTGTCTGTATCAACTCTTCATTGTCCTCAGCAATCTTCTGATTCAAATGGGATATCTGAAAGTCAATAAACACAGGGTTAAAGGGGTTAAACAACAGGCATAAAATAAGCTAAACAAACATCATTCTGCTTTTATGTATAACAACAGATATCCATCATCAGAAACTATCTTTATGTTTGGATACAATTCATTTTACAGGAAGCAAATTCTGCTCTTTTGACATTTCTATCCTTTATGAAATACAGTTGTCTATTTTTCACAACTTATAAAATGAGAAATTAAAGATACACAACCACACACTGATATGACTGAAAACAACCAAAACTGAATAAGCTCTGGACATATTGAACAAAAATGTTGTAAAATTACTCTGTCTTTAGCCTGTAGACACATGTGGCCAGTGCTTAAGCCTGTACTACTCTGTCTTTAGCCTGTAGACACATGTGGCCAGTGCTTATCCCTGTACTATTGTTTAGAGGTAAAGTGGAGTAATGGTGCCAATGTTATGTCCCAACTGTCTCAGTTCTGTGCTCAAACTTGTATTAGTGGTGGAGGTTGAGTAGAATGGAACAGAGAAATGGCATTCAAAATTCTTTACTTTTATTGAAGCACATAGTTCTGAAATGTTTGTGAAAACCATCAAACCATCTAAATTCAGCAAGCAAATTGAAAAACTTTCTCACACTAGAATCTGACTTAGTTGGATACATTGTTCCACAGATGTATTCATTCCTTGCCAATTCAGATTTTAATAATGTCCCAAATCATGTGACCAGCCTCAAATTTAAGGCATAACAAAAATGTCAACAATGAACAGCTGCATGTTGAGTGATGGGACATGATTTGAACTATTTTGCATACGTTTTTGAGCTTTTACCTGCATCAAATAATATACATGTAACTCTTTAAAATGAATAGAGTTTAATGACATCTAAACATCTAATTAACAGTTTCAAAAGAATTTTTGGTTATTTTAGTCAGAAGCAATAACCAGAAGTCTTTTTCTTACTACAGGAAGCATAAAATAGAATAAATTCTACAATCATCTTTAGACTGCTCAATTTTAACTTTATATGAATTATTTCATCTTATACAGTAAAACCTGTCTACAAAGGCCACTTGAGGGACTGGCTAAAAGTGGCCTTTGTTGACAGGTGACCTTTGCAGACAGGGTTGATATTCTAAAGACCAGTTATGTCCCTTGATTTGCATTCGACATACAACTTCTCGAATTTAAAATTATAAAATGAATGCACAAAACACCAGTATAAATGTATATTATTAAAATGAAAAATTATTTTTATTTTAATATTTTAGGGACTCTTAAAATGCAAGAAAAATTATTGGCTTTGTGTCATTTATTGAATATATAATTTTCTATGCATCCATATATCTTTTTCAAAATATTTCTGAAAAAACCAGTTTATCAGGTGAGCTTCAAAAAGCCCTGCATTGGCATTTGTACCATTCTTACACTACCTAAACCCCTAGGCTAATAATCTGCATCTCCCATTTCGACAACAGGGTTGCCAATAAGGGGAATTTTTTGTTTATAAAAAAAAAAAAAAAATCTGGACAACTTTCACTTCAAAAATAATTTTGACTGACAAGAAAAAAACTTGTATTTAAGAAACAAGAGGACTAATAAAATATAAAAAATTGTTTTTACCGGTAATACATGTCCAGGTAACCTAACCCCTTTGTGAGCCCCACTGAGAGGTGATAAAAAAATCAATACTTCACCTTGAATAGCCGACTTTTTGACAGTGTTTAAATCTTTACCTGTAACAGGTTACCGTTAATATAGGGCTTTATTGTGGATAATTGATGAACAATCTTTCAGAGGATATTATTATAAGCTTCTAATTAATGGATTAATTATTGTCAAGTGTTAATTTTATAAATTTGAGAAGAAATCGGCAAAAATGACTACTGTCCTGACTTCTATGTAAGACATCTTTATTTCCCGATTTACAAGTTTTCCATAGAACACATAGATTGATAAAATTATTTTTATTAGTTTTCATCATTATGTCTTGAGTTTTACCATTTTTTCAATGGATTTTATGGCTGTTTCCCCACAAAGAATGTTCCCGAGAATGGGATTAGTGACCGTTGTACATAGGTAATTTTTCCGATTTGGCGGCCGTTAGGGTGACCGCTGACCGCGTCAGACAGGTGACCGCTTTACAGAGGTTCATTATATAGTAAAAACGTTAGGGACCGTTTCAGACTGACCGTTACTGACAGGTGACCGCTCTACACAAGTGACCGCTACCACAGGTTTGACTGTATTACAAAAATATTTAACCCAGGCCTCTGCATTGATGGGTGCTGCTATAAGCTGATGGTTGATACCAAGCCCTTTCAGCAGTGTAAAGTTACTATTATAAGACTCCCCCACCCCCAACACACCAGTCCATGGTAAAGTAAACCCCAAACATTGATGTAGCCTACTGTGTATTAAATGGGTAGACTGTAACTACATGTAGGTGGGATCACCTGCCTGTGCAGCCAAACTGGAATTGAAACTTGACTGAATCATAAGCCTTAACCACTTTGTTCCTTGTGACTATTTGTTGTTAAAGGTCAATACATTATCTGTACATTTTTCTCCAAAGCCACTATACCTGGTGCTGTTGTGTGGCCATTTACACTCACCTGTTGTTCTAAATGATTTATTTTTTCACTCCATGATGATTTAATTTGTGTCAATTGTTGCCTCGTTTCCTCTAACTTATTTTCCACTGATGTCCTCTGCAAAATAAAATTTTGTTTAGAAAACACAGACAAAACATATTATTAGAAAATTCTGCCAGTATTCTGTTACCTAGCATTCTTAAATTTCATCTATGCCAGCATGGGTCAGTTTCTAGCTGTCATTAAGACCCAATCAGCATGCATTTACCAAAGCAGATTATAAATGTAACAGGAGGGAGGAAACACATAAGCGAGCGCTCTACCAGGAGGCTTAAAGATCCGGACCAGATAGCCTGGCAGTAAATCACTCTATTATACCTACTATATACACCACAACTAGCTCAGTTCCGCTACATTCCTCCCCTTTTATCTGGAGATTTCCCACCTTGGAAATCTCACACAACCCCTCCGTGGGTTATTTTGTTGGGTGCCAAATGTAACAGGAGGGAGGAAACACCTGAAAAAACACATCCTCACCGAGTGCCCCGGCTGAGGATTGAACCAACCCTTCTGGGTGATAAGTGAGTGCTCTACCACAAGGCTAAAAGATCCGGACCAGATAGTCTGGCAGTAAATCACTCTATTATACCTACTATATACACCACGACTAGCTCAGTTCTACTATATAAACACAAAAAAAAAAAAAAAAAAAAAAAAAAAAAAAAAAAAAAAAAAAACCCACTATAAAGGAATTGACCAATTGATGGTATTATATGAACTACATGTATTACCTCAGCTTCTAAAGCTGTAACTCTGTCATCTCCTGATAAACTCTGATCTTGAAATCTCTGTTCTAACATCTTAATTCTGTCCTGAAGCTGTTCTATGTGGTCATCTTTTTCCTGAAGCAATACCTCTGTCTGAAGAATAGAACAAGCTATAGGTGAAGTGGCAAAAATTTTGACTATTGCAATGTGCTAAGGGCAATGTGCAGGGAGGGTTCTTTATTGTGCCATACCTGCCATGACACGGGGCATCAGTTTTTAAGGTGTCATCTGAAGGACCATGTGACTTTCATTTCTAAATGCTAAGTGCTTTTCAAAAGTACAGTCACTACCTATTTTCAAGTCTTGGTCAGGCCCGGCCAAGGTTTTAACCCCTACCTCCCACATACAAAGTAAGCACTCTACCAACTGAGCAAGGAAACTTCAGTATAACTGTTTACAAATGAAGAATGCCACTGATACCAGAAATTATAAAAAATTACAAACTCTCATTTACTACAACTCTAATACATGTATATTCTATAGCAATTTTACCAACTAAAATGTAACAGAATGACATAAATGTCCCTGCCTGCTGAAAATTACTAGAAATGTTTTATTTCAAAGGGCCATAACTCTCAGGAAAAGGGGTTCATTAAGATGAAACTTAACTTAAACTGTATCTCTTTATAACAAAGATAGAAAACCAACCAATAAGAGAAAAAAGTTATAAGGAGAGAATACCAAAATTTAATGTATAAAAGTGATATCTGCAAATTTAAAATAAAGTACAAGTACATGTATTTTTCATTAAACAAAAGTTATACATATTATTCAATGACATCATAGCCAAAATCAAAAATTACTGAACATACCTTGTTTTTGTGCATTTCAAAGTTCCTTTGTAAAGATTGGTAGTTATTTTCTAGTTCTGACTTCTCAGCAACCTGTGTTGTTAACTGGTTTGATATCTGAAATATACATGTAAACCATCATAACACTTAAACCTATATTACATATACCAGATCATTATTAACTTTATGTCACATTCCCAATCTGGAGGCCTTGGTGGCCAAGTCGTCTAAAGGAAGTACTTACAGATGTCACATTCCCAATCTGGAGGCCTTGGTGGCCGAGTGGTCTAAAGAAAGTACTTACAGATGTCCCATTCCAAATCTGGAGGCCTTGGTGGCCGAGTGGTCTGAAGGGAGTACTTACAGATGTCACATTCCCAATCGGGAGGCCTTGGTGGCAGAGTGGTCTAAAGGAAGTACTAACAGATGTCACATTCCAAATCTGGAGGCCTTGGTGGCCAAGTCGTCTAAAGGAAGTACTTACAGATAAGTGTCTCCCACAGCCTATGTTTTTCAGTTTTCTCTAGGCACTCTGGTTGCCTTTAACACAAGAACACACCATCTCAATATAAGTGAAAGAAACATGACTGGGGCATAAAACATCATCACTTCACTCTACTCAAATCTACAAAATTTTGATCTGAAATGTTTAAAATAGGACAGACATATGGATGTTCTGACAGCTCTTGTTATATTTACAATTTGATATTTACACTTCAAAAACTATGTTTCCATAAATTTAAAATTACTAGTAGCCCAATTTCAAAAATTTATGAAAATATAGTCTTTTTTAAAGTATTTTCTCACAAATTTGCTAAAATATGTTACTTTTTGAAAGAATTTCGCAGAAATTAGTAGACAATGGCGATTTTGGCTACCAAGAATGGAAACATAGCAAAAATCTCCTTGTTTTAAGACAACTTACTTAAGAACTTCACATTAAATTAAATGCTGATGCTGATAACGGGATATTCTGCATTCTGTCCAGGTGAGCTACATATATTTGTTACTTCAATGTTCATTGTTTTATATATGTTATATTGTAGCAAAACTGATAGTGACTCTGGCTACTGTTTACTTGCATCAAGAAATTCAGTTCAGGAATGGTGGAGGAAATCAGAGTGCCCAGAGAAAACCATAAACGCACATGAACTGACAAAATTTGTTACATTAGGAACTGTCCGAAATGGTGGTGAAAGGAACTGTAATTCGTTACTTTGTGCTTAAGACCATTTGGCCATCAATGGTCTCTTGAAAAACAAGAAATGTCATACTATAAACTAACTACTAGTACCTCTGTTAATTCTTCTGTCTGTTTCTTCTTGTTTTCCTGTAACGTTTGTTGTTCATCTACTATTGAGTTAACAAGTGCAGCCTGGGCTAAACTTTCTTCTTCCAACTTATAACTAGATAAAAACAGATATGGCATCACAAAAAAAGAGAAAAACAGAAAAATTATACATTTTAAAGAAATTAAATAAATTCCAGTTATTGCTAAGATTAGATAATAAGGGGAATTCATAAAATTTAAAATAATTTTCCAAAAACAAAAGCTCTGCACAATGGTGCATCATGTGTCAGTGACATGTTTGTGCAGATGCAGATTCCTATACATGTATGTACTGTAATATTATTGAAATACTGTTTTACAATTCACAAGCAGCAGTTCCAGTTTAGTGTTTGTGAAACACTTTGCTCTCATTGTCATCCTGTTCTGTGCATGTTAATTAGACAAATATCAATGGCAGTTTTCATTAAAACCCCTTATACTGTTAAGGAGTTATGATGATGCAGACAATGATATGTGACCTTGAAATTTGACAGAAACCTACTTGCACTACACTCTACACATCACAAATATACAGATATAGAACTTTGTACTTTAAAATACTTCAGTGACAAGTAAGATGACATTGGGTGCCATTATAATAAGGTTTTACTGTACTTGATTTCAAGTCATTTACCATTTACTCTGAAATGTTTTCACTTGTTCTGTTAGTGAGGTGACTTGGTTCTGTAATTCTTTCACTTGTGTCTCTGATTTGTCCAGCTTCTCTGTTTTTGTTTGTGTCTCCTCTTTCAATGTTGCTAGTTCTTCCTGAGTATTCAGAAGCTGTGAATGAAAAAAAAAAAATAATCTAAGTAAAAATATTTTATTCTCATTTCTCACATTATTTTTGAAGTTATGAAGCTGCATCAAGTTTTTAAATTTTCTGAATTTTTTTTGATTTTCTAAAAATATATTTTTTTAAAAATAGATATCCTCTAACCACAATCCGTCAGATTCATCTAAAATTTCATTTCTTTTAGCTGTAAATAAACAGAATCCTCTGCCCAGTTGGTCAGTGTTTTACGATGGTAATTATGAGCTTAGAGCATGCACACGGATGTACGGAAAAACCCTAGAATCGAAGGTGAAACATGACAAATTGCATTAATTGTCCTTAATTAATATCCAGATGTATTTGAAATGGTGTAATTTATCCCTTACTAAGTCATAAATGAGAACTTCAACGAAATTCTGTGTTTAATTTATCGTATTTCTCTGTTTTTAAAGTTGTGTTTAAATGACCCGGGTTTTGATGATGTAACCATGTTCTAATATTAGATCCCAAAAGCTGCATCTTGCTGGGTAATTACTGTTATTTCTGTATTTATTCGAGCTTTTATCGTTGAACCAAATGTAACATTGTTCATTAGGAACATCATTAATTAGATTAGCACTACATGTATTTTAATTTTTTCTTTGGAAAACTTAATGCAGCTTTAAAGCAAAAATTGTATAAATTTTTTTTTCTCTTATTTGATTTAGATGTTGATAAAATTTAAGCATTTAATCTGATTTTTATTTTGGGCACTGAGAAATACTGTACATGTCACCTAAATGCAAATTATGCAAAAGTGTGTACAGCATCCATTCAGGTTATTTCTTAATGACTCAAATAACAAGAGGCCCAATTGTGAAAATTGGGGCAACCAAATATTATTCAGAACAAGAGGTCTAGTGGGCTTTAATGGTCATTTGAGGACATCAAAACTGTGGTTGATGCTTATAATTGAAGCAGATATGGTCTTAAAATTAGTAATGGAGGGAAAGTAAGCAAAGATGTTGTGTATGCAAGTCAATGAATGACAAAAATAAGAACGGCTAACATATTATTATTTATGAAATATTGTTTATTATTATGCATAATTAGGACCAACAAAACATCTGAGCATTCTTTTTGTAACTATAAAAATTGAATATACATTGTGTACAAGATCTTGTATTATAAACCATGTTCATATGGAATGGAAAAGTGACATGACATTGATTCAACTGTACCTTACATGGATATTCAATGGATATATGGGATCAGTACAGTAATGAGAAGTACATAAATAAAATTTGGAATCTGTGATAATAGATTGGATAAAGTAAAAAGCAAAGTACATTAATTGTTAATTCTTAACAAGTATTTATTATATAAATAAACAACATATCACAGCTGTCACACTTATACATCTTGGGACGCCTGGTCAAAACTTTAGTCTACCCCACCTAGGGACCTTCCACACCAAATATGATTCCAGTTGGCCATATCTTTGATATAGCTAACAATTGCACAGTTTATGCAAGCATATATTTTATCTTTATTACCATATGTTTGACTTTAGCTAGTTCTTGTGTTGCTAAACCCTGAAATTCATCATTTTCTTCCTCCCTTTTGAAGAGCTTATGTTTATATTCTTCAATTTCTTTTATTTTGTCAATAAGTTCCTGTTTTTCCTATTCATAAAAAAAAATGTATATCAAATTACATTTCAGTCAAAATTTTTCTCACTCAAGTCAGGATGTCCGCAGCTACAGTATTTTTGTTTTACTTTTTATGTACAAATGGCTATTAGAATTGACGGTTATTATAGTGTTATAAATCATGTCTAAAAACTTAAAAAACTGAGATCACAGTATCTGAGTAATTGAATGTTCTCTGTAAACTCTATATAACGCTATGTATATACCAATGTAGTAGTTTATATATGTCCAAAGCTGTAGCAACTGAGTGCTTTTTAAATAAAATATTCCATTTGTTATTTCACTGACTGATTGATTGATTGATTCATTTATTTATACAGTCAAACCTGCCTTAAAGACCACCTCTCTATAAGGGCCACCTGCTTATAAAGGCCAATAAAATTCTATCTCATTTGCTCTTTGTCTACATCATTTGAAATTGTAGATAAAGGCAACCTGTCCATAAAGGCCACTTTAATTGATTCCCATGGGTGGCCTTTATAGAGAGGTTTGACTGTACATTCAATTTTTTGTTCATTTTTTCTTCAATCATTTTTGAGGTCTTATAAATATGCTAATATGTGAGTGGTTCATTAATTCTTTTGCTTTTTCTGCCTGCCCAAGTTTTTGCAAACTGAACCAAGAGAACAAATATACATGTATTAGTACATGAACAGCCTGTTCACAAAGAAGAAGCAGATTACCATTGTGATGAAAGAAGCCAATAATTGGTTCACCATCATGACGTGTCACTAAAGTGTTAGTGTATTAAGTGCAACAAACCTCATCTTTCTTCTCTAATGCCAGTGTAAATCCCTCTGACATTTTAGCTCGGCTTGCCTGGTATTGTTCATTCAGTTCCTGAATTCTTTTTGCATTAGCTTTTAAAGTAAGAAAGGAAATGACAGTTAACATAAAATGTTTAGGAGTTCATAGATAAATGAAGTTATGCACTCTAGTTCAGATTCTTTCAAATTCACTGAAGTGGTAAATTTTGTGATTCTATAAGAAACCAATGTACTTGAGAAAACAGATGGCCTTCAGCAAGTGTAACCATATTAAAATCTGCCTGAAAGGGATGAAAACCTAGGCCACACTCTGGAGCAATCAGCGACTAAGGCTCCACAAATATTTAGGTAAAGTTAACAAAGTTAAAATTTCTTTTACGTTTTTTTTCACTCCTTTTTATATGAGAATTTTTTTATTTGTACTTGCTTTATTTGAAAAAATTTAAGCAATGCACAAACTTCAAAACAATATGCAAATCATGAAAACATATAAAGTTTAATTTTATAGGTACACATACAAGTCTTAACTCATGTACAGTAATAGAACAAGCCTTTTTCTTCTCACACACAGAATTTAACTTATATACATGTATACATGTACTGTCACCACACAAGACTTAACTTATGTTTAGTAATCACACCATCCTTTTGATCCTTTATTTACATATAAGTAATCACACCAGCTTACAGTATATTTACATACAGAAATCACAACAGACTTTACTCACATACAGTAATCACATCAGCTTATATTTACAAACAGTAATCATACAAGCTCATATTTACAAACAGAAATCACACCAACTTATATTAACATACAGTAATCACAACAGACTTTACTCACATACAGTCATCACATCAGATTATATTTACATACAGTAATCATACAAGCTCATATTTACAAACGGAAATCACACCAGCTTATATTTCAAACAGTAATCACACAAGACTTTACTCACATACAGTATCACATCAGACTTTACTCACATACAGTATCACACCAGACTTAACTCACTTACAGTAATCACACCAATCTTTACTCATACTTATCACACCAGTTTCACTCACAGTTATCATAATTTACTCACATACAGTAATCACACCAGACTTTACTCACATACAGTAATCACACCAGACTTTACTCAGATACAAGATTAATCACACCAAACTTTACTCACATACAGTAATCACACCAGACTTTACTCACATACAGTTATCACATCAGACTTTACTCACATACAGTAATCACACCAGACTTTACTCACATACAGTAATTACACCAGACTTTACTCACATACAGTTATCACATCAGACTTTACTCACATACAGTAATCACACCAGTTCACATACAGTAATCACACCAGACTTTACTCACATACAGAAATCACACCAGACTTTACTCACATACAGTAATCACACCAGATTTTACTCACATACGGTAATCACACTAGACTTTACGTACCATCTTGTTGCTTTTCCAATGCTGTTTCCATCTTTTCAAGATTCTTATTTTTGTCTTTAATAATGGCTGCATATTCTACAAAAAAAATAAAAATTTCAACTTGATTTTTACCAATTTTATTTAATAAACTAAACTATTGCATGTGTATCTTTAATACTTAAATTCTGATTATAAATGAAACCAAAGGGTACCTGCATAGTTACATACAAGTTAGACACAGCTACTGAGGTCCCCAATTATGTTGAGTTGAGCAAAAACAAACATAAAATCACTGTGGTATAATTACTGTTTATCTGCCCATACCATATTCACATTTTTTCACACAACCCTTCGTCTGTTACATACATACATGTAATCCAGTGAAGATTTCTTGATTTGCACCTATTAATATTTTCATGTAAAATACCCAATAAATGTTGTTCTGAAAGATTGTATTTCTTTTTCAATTTATTATTGTAAATATCAGTTAACAGAATTATCATTTTTCTGTTCAAATATTTGATGACTGGATGATTAAAATTGTTGAGTGGATGAAGAAATTGAGTATTGTACCTCAAGATTATCATGATAATATCAAAGCAGTCAATTCAGGAATGGTAGGGGAAACTGGAATGTCCTAAAAAAAAACACCCACCTTCGAAAGCAAAATGAAAAACTTTTTCACACAAGGATCTGTCCTGAGTGGGATTAAATCTGAGGCATTTGATTATAAGAGGTTTAATGTTCAAGACAAGATTACTTCACTAACACTGGAACATGAAGAGATCTTGACCTGTGCAAGATATGTATGACAAGGAACTGAGAGTATTGTCTGTAGTGCTACATGAGATAGAACATCAATTTTTCAAAGTTCTTTTTCCCACCCAAAGAACTGGCAAGGGTTTCCAAGATTTAAAAAAAATTCTGTACTTCAATTTTTTTATGCATAGACATTTAAAGCTGCATTAAGTTTTTCAATTGTCTGAATTTTTTTTTGATTTTCTAAAAATATATTTTTTAAAAATAGATATCCTCTACCCACAATCCGTGACACTCATTTTCTAAAATTTCATTTCTTTTAGCTGTAAATAAACGGAATCCTCTGATTGGTCAGTGTTTTACGATGGTAATTATGAGCTTGGAGCATGCGCACGGATGTACGGAAAAACCCTAGAATCGAAGGTGAAACATGACAAATTGCATTAATTGTCCTTCATTAATATCCAGATGTATTTGAAATGGTGTTATGTATCCCTTACTAAGTCATAAATGACAAATTCAACGAAGTTCTGTGATTAATTTATCGTATTTCACGGTTTTGAAAGTTGTGTTTAAATGACCTGAGTTTTGATGACGCAACCATGTTCTAATATTAGATCCCAAATGCTACATCTCGCTGGGTAAATACTGTAATTTCTGTATTTAATCGAGCTTTTATCGTTAAACCAAATGTAACATTGTTCATTAGGAACATCATTAATTAGATTAGCACCGTTTTAATTTTTTCTTTGGAAAACTTAATGCAGCTTTAATTAAGGTTCAAAACAAGAGTCATCCTTCAACCTACCACTTATTTTACTCTCTAGCTTTTTACACTGTTCTGTTCTTTTCATCAATATAGCTAAAATTTCCTCTTTTGAACTAGAAACATCCTAAAAGTCAAAATATAAAAATGAAAATAAAATCAGACAAGAACAGTGACAAAGGCAGATTGTATGACTAACCATTGTTTTATATATAACAGTGTTATTAAAATTAACAACTACATGTAGATGAAAGTTAGAAATCCCCAACCCCAATTTTTATTTCATTTTTTGAAAACTTAATCTATTACACTTTTGAAAAAGTTTAAATTACCAATAGTTTCATATGTCTCTTTTAATAAACAGTTTACAAATTTTTTGCTGACTGAAGTCTTCTTTGTCCTCCTCGATTTTCGGTCATGGAGAAACAAAGCAGAATTTTCTTACTACCATATAAACCTGCTCACCGGTCGTCTCCCTTGCTAGAGTTATTGCCCTTTAATACTGTTTCTTATGTTGTATGAGAAGTAAAAATAAATTTGAATTAATGGCAATAAAATTTTTTGGGTAGGGGCATTTCAAGTGGGTTGGGCAGTCAATGGCAAACAAAGTGAATTTTATTTTAGGCCAATGCGATTTCAACCTATGAAATGTTTTAGCCATGTTTTAGACCTCTTTGCCATCCAAGACTCTCTTGGTAGTTTGAGATATGTTGCTGAGAAGAAGAGACTTTGGGCTAAGGAAAGTTAATGTATAGATATCTGTCCCTGCAGATTTCAGTCTTGTTAAACAATTGATTTCTTCCTTTGCAATATGTGACTCAATTTGGGTTTTTTAAAAACACTTGATATAGGTTTCTGACAGAAGTGTTTGCTAACTGGCATTGGTTTTTACCTCATCTCTGACAGATCCAGTTGGTGACTGGGGATTTGTTCTCGAAGATGTATCAGATTCATATCCTAATTTATCTTTTGATAGTGGGCTCTGAACTACATTTCCTGTAAGAACAAAAAAGATGTAAAATTAAAACCTGAATGCTGTGTCTATTTATCATTCTCCTTGAATTTGATATGCTACCCAGTGTTTTCTCCAGAGTGCGTTTCTTGCGTTTTTGGCGCGATTTTTTTATGAATGGCGCAACTTGGTTTTGCTGTTGCGTTATTTTTGACGCAACCATTTTTACGTAGATTGAAATCGGCTACTTTAAATTATAAAAGGTGTCGGGAATGAAAATGAAAGTACTGAGCGTAAATTCCGTATTGTCGTACCACATGACTATCGTACCATATTAAAGGAAGCTAATTGTTAATATAGGAACCTGTCAATATTCTTAATCTTTGAAATGTTTGTATTGAACGCTTAATTTATATAGTCATTATAAGCGCTCTTTGCATCAGGAATAAAAGAAAAGTCGAAACAATCTCATTTGACAACGTTTTTAAACATTAAACGACTAGTGTCAAAGTCCTGCACAGAGCTCTGAACATGACCAGGCGGCATCTGGTAGTAACTTACTTGCCAATGACTCACAGTCAAATTAAAAAAACTTATGTAAATCGAGATCTTAATAAAAGTTGGTTAAACAAATATCCTTTAATGATTTATGAAAATAATAAAATCATATGTAAAACAGGCATATCGGAAGGGGTGGATTATAATAATGAATGATAATGGTCTGTTGACTTGGGTTAATGGTAGAACATTCAGTAATTTCTGTTTTGGGATACTGTGGCGATTTTACTGTTTCAAATATTACAGATATAAGTAGCATTTGAAATAAAACATTTAAACAAAGACAAAGAGATTAATACAGATCCTCTAATTACAAACCAAATGTTCCTGTATTGTAAAATATCAAAAAAAAAAATTTATTCCAAAAATTTCATGACCCCTTCATTTTGAAAAATGACCCCCTCTTTTCATGTAAGGGGGTCATCAATGACCCCCTGTTTTAGTAAGCTGGAGAAAACACTGTGCTACCATGACAACAAGGACTATAAATCACATTAGAAACCATTTGATTGGTTGATTGGTTAGTTATGTTTTTATTTAACCTCTGCAATTTTATAGCCATATGAAATGGGAGAGAGTTTGTTAATCTCTAAGGATTAATTCAAGAACAAGTTTGTGTATGCATAAGATGTGCAAGTAAGTACATGTACATGTATTATGGTCTACCTTGTACTTCAGTTTAATTAGGTCAACTTGTTGTTGAGGTGCTAGCTCATCAAGTCAGTATGTCACAGATAAGCATACCACTCCCTCCCTGCCACATAGGGGGGGGGCCTCGGTGGCCGAGTGGTCTAAAGCTCGCACTTACGGATCACGGCACCTCTCACCACCAGGGTTCGAATTCCACTCGTGACATATCCTAGTGTGAGAAAGTTTGTCAGTTCGCTTGCCGAAGGTCGATGGTTTACTCCAGCCTCCCAGAACTGACCGCCTCCAAATAAGTGAAAAATCATGACCTGGGTGTAAAACACCATTACTCCACTCCACTCCCTCCCCCGTCACGTTTTTTTTGACTCCAGGTTAACCAGTCGACATTCGATCCTCTTAATGCAGAATTCCTAGCAAGGAATTAATTCTTATGAATGACCTGGCCTGGGTTCAAACCTATGACCTTTCTTCTGGATATGAATGGCAAATTCATGCTGGTTAAGTAAAGATAGACCCCTTGTTACATTATACTTTTTATGGTGATAAATGACAATGACAGTATATACAGACTAGGAATGGATTTATAATTAAGGGACAAATTTTGAATTACTAAAAAATGTAGAAATTTACCCCATTGTGTGCAACATTACATTTAAAAATAATTTTTGAAATCAGAACAAAAATTTTCCTACTGGGTTGGAAATTATCACACATTTTATTTATAAACTGAAAAAACTTGAAAATGTATCACAAACTATATTACAAAATGTTCTAGTGACAATATATCTTTTTTTTTTCTTATTTTTTCTTTCTTTTTTTTTTTGGGGGGGGAGGGGGGTTGGGGAGAGGGGGAGGGGGGGTTGGGGAGAGGGGGGAGGGGGGTTTGGGAGGGTGCCAACACATTTTTTATACAAACAGTTTTCATCTGTTTTAACCATTTGTGTATTCTAATATATGTGATACATCTCTAGTCTTCACAATTGTTAAGAGAAATTTTAAGGGTCAAATTGGGAAAATTTAGTCATTTTTATACTGGAGAAGCTATGTTTTATTGAAAATAATTTAAAGCCAACAAACTAAATGATATGTTAACTAACCTGAACTGTTTGAAGCAGGTCGAAGAGGACTGGCATGACCTGGAACGGGTGAATGGTTTCTTTCACTGTCTGAAACATTTCCACCAGATTCTTCAATTTTCTTCTTTAATTTTGCAAACATGTTCAATTAGTTTCTGAAAAGTAAATATTATAAATATTATATTATAAATTTTGAATGAGCACTTCAGTCTTACTCTCACTTGTGCCAAACTTGCTCATTTCATCGGTTGACAGTATCATCATAATCACACATTAATGTTAACAGATTAGAAGACTTAAATTAAAAAAACCAAGAATTCAAAGGATTTAAATGTCTCGCCTGGTTAGTTTTTGATTGAGTAGAAAATACATTATTTTAACATAAACTTTCACATTTTGACATGCCGTCGCTGCCAAAACCGGAAAAGTAACACCTAAGTCTCACCTTATGGCGATACCAGGCTCAAAAAAAAAAACTATTGCCAAGATTAATCCTCGAGATTAATAAAAAATGACAAAGAATACCTGAAAAATTACTGATGTGACATAAAACAACATTCAACCAACTGGTTATATATAACAGTATTATACTACACAGAAGTTTTGTACCTTGACTCATGTAGCTTATTTTAGCTGTTACTGTGAAAATAATCATAAATATTACATGTATCAATACATGTATCTTCCACATATGCCACAATACTACCAGATGAAAAATAAAATTTGATTGTCTGAAATATGTACAAGACAACTTTTTTAGTTTTAAGCAATTGTTTGATAGTTTTTCATTGTGATTTTGTGGAAAACAGACTTCATTTTCACTGGAAACTTGTAAATAATATTATTTATATAAAAGAATAATAACATCACAAAGGTTCTTCAAAAAATTGAAGAAATGTGACGGTCGCCATCTTAAATCCAATGGAAGCAGTTGCATTACATTTGATAAGGCAAAAAAGAAAAAAAAAAAAGAAAAAGAAAAAAGAAAAAAGTTTAATTAAGAAATATTTTTTATTTCGTTATTTTGTTACGTAAACCCCTCCTTTAAAGGAGAACCTTCTGTTACCACAACAAAAGTACATACAATTTAATTGAAAAAGATAAAACATCTGTGCACAAAACAGTAAAAATTCATACAGATACAGTTGCAGATTAATGCAAAACTCTTTCTAATTTGCATCTGGTGCTATTGTAGCAAGGTCAACATATTGGTAATACTTGCATATACAATGCCTCAGTGTTGGAAAAAAAAAAACCTGCTTTGCTTTACATAATTTTTTCCATTTTCTGGCGGAATAAGTTCACAATTCTAAGAAGCCACATTATATATATATATATATATATATATATATATATATATATATATATATATATAATCTTGATAATTACAGTTGACATGATAAATCATAATTCATATAATCATGGCACATCTCTCCAATAATTTTACGCAAAATTTGAAAAGAAATTGTCAATTTTACTAAGGATCATGTCTTGATTATCTGAATATTTTAAACTGGTAGTACCATTAAATTACCATTTATGTTATTCGCAGAAAGCGAGATAAGTGTGCCTCAAAACATCGCCAGCGAAGCAACCGGTAGCTAGTTGTCATCCATTATTTTTATTTCCACTTCCTGAAAAGTTAGGGGGCGCATGATACTTCCGGTTTTTAACAAGGACGATGCAAGGCGTTACAATTGTGTCACGAACCTTAAACTTTTATGTACCCATTGCATTTGAATATATATTGGAAAAAATCATTCTAAACAGGATTAAAAGTTAAATTAATAACATTTTACTATCTTAGGCCATCGATTAAAAAAAAAAAAACTGGTAAGAACATAAATACCAAACCATCTATTTATTACCAGTAGACATTTACAAATTTTATACACATTTGGTTTTATACCAGAGCTTACTAGGCTACCAAAATGTCCTTTGCTGACAGTTAGCTATATATTTTTGGTAAAACTTAACGGCCATTTTAGCAATTTAAAGATTTTTTAATCCTTTTAAAGTTTCTGATTAGGATATTATACGATGTTTGACACAAAATCTTAAATATGCACAGAATCATGTTTAGAGTAACGCGTAACCATTTTAACTATCTTGAAGTCAACCAGCAGAGCTTTCGCTGCTTTATGCACGAAATTCCGCTACGCAGAAGGAATGACATATGATGTTTATACTCGTTTGTATCAATCGCTTATTGAGCCAGTATTATATTTTGGAGCAGGCATTTGGGGAACAAGCAACTTCCCCGAAATCAACACAATTCAAAATAAAGCTTGAAGGTATTTTTTAGGTGCGTCTAGAAATGCAGCAATCTTGGCAATACGCGGTGAGTATGGGGTGGTCTTCATGTAGCGTAAAGCAGCATACTGAAGTGTTAAGATTATACACTAGAGTTAGTTCATCAAATATTGACCGGTTAATACATGGTATACATAATTGGTCTCAAAATGTTTCTAAATCTTTTGAATGTAAAGTTTTAAAAATGATTGAGAAATACAAATTGAATGATATCTTATGTTTAAATATTAGCAATAAATGCAAGGTTAAGCGAATGAAAAATGTTTTAGAAAATTATGACAAAATGTCTTTTATAAATGAATTGTGGAATGATACTAATAATATTAAAAATGGTAATAAACTTACAGACAGTATAAATGTAGTTTAGACTGTTAGATATCAGCGAGTATGTTACCAATGTACAGTTTAGAGATCAACGAAAGGTTGTCGGCAACTTTAGGTCTGGATGCCTAAAACTAGAAATTGAAACGGGTAGATACACAAGGCCAAAAACCCCTGTTAATTATCGTATCTGTAAATGTTTAATAGTATTGAAGATGAAAAACATTTTTAATGCACTGTGATTTTTATACAGATCTACGATACTCGCTTTTTAACAAATGTTGTGATATTTTTTAAGGTTTTAGTGATTTTAACATTGATGGAAAATTCTCTTTTATTTTAGAAAATACAAACATATAAATAGATTTTGCTTCAATTTTAACAAAGATGTATAGACGTAGGTGTTCTTTTAATTGATAGTCATTTTTTTTTATTAAGAACATGTTATTATTTTTAGTATTATAGTGTCTCATAAGTCTTTTGGCTGGATGATATAATATGTTTTATAGTTTTTATGTATTTTATGTTTGTATATATTGAATTATACCATATGACACTTAAATAAAAAAATTACTACTACTACTACTACATTACTTATGTAAGATTTTTTGCCACGTCATGTTATATATATATTTTTAAATAATACTATAACGTCAGCTCAAATAAAATAGTGTATTTTCCCTTTAGGGAATAATATTAAGAAAGTTATATTTTTAATGATAAATAAAAATTAATTTCTTTATTAAAATCATTCGTTTGATTCTAGAATTTCGATAAAACGGTACTCCGATATGAATGCCGTCTAGATAATCAATGCTATCGGATATTTAAAATGGACTCTGTTATCGCAAAGGATGTGTTCTTTTAAAGAAATCGTTCGCAATTTTCAAGTCATTTTTTAGTAAGTATGGTTTTTCACTTGATACAACTTTGTTTTTGTGTTATCGTTAGGGTTTTATACATCACTAAGACAGGTGTCATGTGCAGAACTTTGAATTTTTACAAAGAGAAATATTCAAAATTCTGCACATGACACAGGGGTTGTAAAGGCTGAGCTTCCCATCGGTCCTGACACTTGGTAAATCAAATGCAATCAAATTTTTAAAAAAGTTTCTGTTCACATTATGTGTTTTACGGAATTTGAACTTATGTCTTTTGTAACGTTACGACTCGGATTACGAGCCATTTTCCCATACGTTTGACAGAGACATGATATTCAACTGTTAAATTTACAATCATATTAAAATAACTTTGTATCAGGTGTTGCGAAAAAATGGAAATGTGTTCATTACAATTTACAGATATTTTCCATAATGCATATAAAGCTTAATCATGAAAGGAGTTGAATCATTTATTGTTTTAACTTTTGTGTGCAACTATTATCTCCGCCATGTTTGTGATCATTTCACGTAAGTTTGTACACTGAAGTAAAATACTATTTTTAATATGCCTGATGATAATGCAAAAAAAAAAAAAAAATCTGTTAATCTATAGCTGTGTGTCCGATCATGCTATGTCTTTAAAAGAGAAGTTTCAGTCCTTTTGTAATTAATGATTAATGCATCTTTTAAAATACATGTATTTCTTTCTTTAAAATTTATTCCAGGACCTAGATAAAAGAATCTTTTTATCAGTTTATACTGTTTGAGTGTGTGGGTGTGTAAATCATTTCACTTAATTATTCGTGACATTGACATTCACACTTTTATATGCTTTTTGATTGTTCTGTATTTTCATGCTTTGACATTTTGTTTCAAAAACTCATGTTCCATTAAAGCCGCCGTATAAGTGAACCCTAAGTAAAGTAAACTATACATGCACGGTCGTCTGAGAAAAGTAAATACTTTCTACTTTTGTAAGTGCAAGTTCTTGGCTTTATCTTTGGCTAGTAGATATGAAATAATCAAGAAATGGTAAAACGTGTTAAGATGTTAAAAACTACAGTTTAACCTCACAGTGACAGATATACGTAAAATGACCAACCGCATGTGAATACAGCAATAGATATGATAGATAAGTCATCGACACCGACGATAAAGTATCGGCTTATAGGCAGATAAACTTAAAATCGATGCAACTTTCGATCCAATAGTCATAAAAAAGAGATTTTTTAAATAAGTGTAGTTTGGGCAAGTTTTAATCGTGACTCTTGTGGGATCGTGGGTTATTCGAGTAAATATTACTAAATTGAAATATAATGTATCTTCGATTGAACAATTACAAGCTTTTATCAGTGAAACGTGTTTAAAAGGAAATTCAAATGTTTGAAATAAAAATGGAAGCGATTTCGTTTCTCCCTTTCTTTATTTGTAAAGAATGTTTATTATAAGCGAGTCACTTTTCAGCTTTTTTTAAGTTTATTAAAACGGATCTCAAGCAAAGTTATCGATATGTATGAACTTGTATTGACCTCGCTTATAATAAAAACATAAACACTCTTTAAAAAAGAACAAATAACCTGACATCAAGCCCCTGTGGTAGTTACTGTCATTCACGATCCATTGGTAGATAACGTGGACCGTTCTTATGGTACCGAATCGTAAGGTTCGTACCGGCTAACATGGCCGCTAGCAGGCGAGGACAGAAGTATGGCATTTCAGTATTTGACAGGTAACCTGATACTAGATTCATATTCATATATAACACATTTATTCTCGTCAAACCCACGCAAAGGTGGAAGTATATGGTAATGATGTTGTGCGCCTGTCTCTTTATGCACTAGGCCTACTTCAAAAACAACTGCACATTTATGAATACTTACATCCTATAAAATTAAAAAAAAAAAAAAAAAAACCATATAAACATTAATTTCCAGAAGTCGGGGACAGAGAAGTGAAAACATTTACTACGGCTCTACCATGAAATGAAAATGAAATAAACATGTTGTAGATGTAGTTGTTTTAATTTTTCTTCTTTTGGATGTTTGTTTTAAAAGTCATTTGTGTTAAATCTTAAAAAAGAAAAACGTTTTCATATCGGTAAAACTGTTGTTGTGTAGATAAATCCCTACACCATTTAAATAATGGTTGTTAAAAGGTCTATTTTTACAGTTGAAAATAATGTCTACAGTAACACTTGCATAGGCGACTTATTATTTTAAAATGCGAGTAGTTCCATTATTTTCATTCGCCCATGCAGAAGTATCATAAAAATCAAATCCAGATTTTTCTTTCCACTTTCCACAATGAATCTACTCTCTTTTAGTATCATCTCTAAAGTGCTCAATATCTATACAGTGCATTTGCATTTATTTTTTAAGCTTTTGCATGATCATAATTTTTTAGCGTCAAGTTTGTCGCTACAAGTAGTAAACAAAATCGTCAGAATCCGACTCAGATTTAAGAAATGTTTTAATGAACTCTGAAACCAACATGCATTTCAATTTATATTTCAGTGCAAGAGTATGGTTTCTTTCTAGAAGGAATTTGAATGATATGATTAGTCAAAATGTGTACAGATGATTAATTTAATTCATATTTTGACATTTTTTCTTGAGTCAGTGTCTCTGTCCAAATCTAAGGAAGATCATTGATAAGACATCTGGATGATTATGATGACTTAGACTTAATGTTATTGCTTGCAGCTGTTCAATAGACAAAAAATTGTCTACACTGTTGAACAGGCCTATGGTGAACTCTTAAAGCTGCATTAAGTTTTTAAATTTTCTGAATTTTTTTTTGATTTTCTAAAAATATATTTTTTTAAAAATAGATATCCTCAAACTACAATCCGCGAGATTCATTTTCTAAGATTTCATTTCTTTTAGCTGTAAATAAATGGAATCCTCTGACCGGTTGGTCAATGTTTAACGATGGTAATTATGAGCTTGGAGCATGCACACGGATGTACGGAAAAACCCTAGAATTGAAGATTAAACATGACAAATTGCATTAATTGTCCTTAATTAATATCCAGAATTTGAAATGGTGTTATGTATCCCTTACTAAGTCACAAATGACAAATTCAACGAATTTCTGTGTTTAATTTATCGTATTTCACCGTTTTTAAAGTTGTGTTTAAATGACCTGGGTTTTGCTGCATCTCGCTGGGTAATTACTGTAATTTCTGTATTTATTCAAGCTTTTATCGTTGAACCAAATGTAACAATGTTCATTAGAAACATCATTAATTAGATTAGCACCATTTTAATTTTTCTTTGAAAAACTTAATGCAGCTTTAACCAATACTGGATTGGACCATTTTTGCACTCATTAGTATCTATAACAACCTGGCATTGCTTCCTTTGAAGAATAATAATGATGATATCTCATTATAATTTAAACTCTGTTCAAATTCTCTGTGTAGTATTGATTCAGTACTTTGATTTTATTTTAACAGATTTCGGGGCTTGTTAAGAGCAGGTGCTATGTCATTGAATGATAAGCCTGTCTGGTATGAAGTATACAGAAAATTTCCACCACAGATACCAAAAAATCACAGAAATAACAAAATACCAAAAATAATATATCCAGAAGATTTGTTGAGAAAGTAAATATTTTTCTCTCCTGTTTAGTATTTATCTGCCGTGTAATTGTGAAGAAAGTCAGTGAATGTTTTTATCTCTGGTATACTTAATACCCATTATGTCAGGAAATTCAGTAACTGTTTTATTTCTTAAAATTTTTTCCTTTAAAAGTTGAGTTGAAATGAATCCATTAAGAATTGACTTGTTTTATCCCCCGGTTAAGATGCTTTCACTTATATTGAGACTGTCAGTTCTGGGATGGTAGAGAAAATGAAAGTGCCTGACCCTGAAGAAAACCACCAGCCTTCAGCAAGTGAACTGGCAAACTTTCTCACACTATCTGTCTGAGTGGGATTGAGACATCAACAGTCGAAGGCATACCTTTATATCAGTTAATATTAATCTACAATTGTTTCCAATTGACTGGCCATGGGAGGACTTCTTCCAATCAAGCAATTTTTAAATTTAACTAAAAATCCAATTGATTTGTAATGTGTCAATTCTCATGTAGTATGTTCAAATAAGAGTTTTGGGAAAAAAACCTTACTTTTTAAAAAATTTACAACATTTTCATTATTATTTCAAATATTTAAGTCAAAATTTCAACTTTTAATGGAATTCACCAGAGTACCACTTGATACCTCATAGCGTTTGTGCGAGACAATTATTCCTATTGGCAATGGAATCGCATAAAGTTACATTTTTTCATAATAACGATGTTTTTTGGGAATATTTGAGGTAAACGTTCTCCATATTATTCCGCTCAAACTTTAATAGGCATTGATCACGTGGTACGCTGGCGAGTTCCATTGGAACATAATGCAGATATTATTTTCCTTCTCTATAATTTCTATCAGGGTTATCCCCAAATGACATCACATTCTTAAACCCGCTATAACTCTCCAGCAAGGCACCACAATTTATCAAAAGTGTCTATGACATTGTTTATAGTTATATGATTTACTTGAGCTTAACCTAAAAAATAAGATGGAGACTATATCAAGAGATACCAAAAAAAAAAAAAAAAAAAAAATTGGAGAAAAAATCATGGTTAAAAAACTTCTGGTTTAAACCCCTATATCTAGCAACAGTGCATGAAGTCCTTAAGACTTGGTGAACCTTTTGAATTTTATCATCAATCAAGCCACAGTGATTTTGAATAGTATAGATTGATGAAGCCTAAAGCTTAATTGTTGCATCAATGTATAAAGCTTTACCAAATTTACTGTATAGCACTTTATATTTGTGGTGTCAAAGTTTCGCGGTAGAAGACCCATTAGTATATTAGCAGTGTTTAAATTTTGTACTGTAAAGTGTGTTTAAAGTGAAGAAGTAGAAGAATGTTCCAAACAATGACTTAATGTGTTGTTTTCACAATTTTTGTGATGAATTTATTTTCGCGGAAATGTACTTGGTTGCGAATATAGCAAAACTAAAACTCCACAATTATTAAGTGCTATACAGTATAAAGCTGTTTGACCTTGATGTATTGACCTCTTGGTAGAAAACATTAGGATGGATTTAACTTCATGTCAGATATTAATATAAAACTATAATACATGTGCTGCTTTTTGACTGATTTTATTGCTGCAAATAAATATAACTACCATCATCCAGTCTTCAGTTATAGTCAATTACTTATAATCCACGATGTTCTGGGTGGGATTTTTTTAGAAAGACTAGAGACTGGAGTTATACTTTCACCTCAGTCAAGGTTCTCTCACTTACATCATGGCAGTCAGTTCTGGGACAATGAAGATCCTGCATGCCAACTGACAGACATTACCACACTTTGATCTGCCAGAGAAGGAATCAAACTAACTAGCCAGAGAGGTCACTCCTCCATGTAGATCAACATATTGGACAGGTCTAACTGCAGATGTGTGGCAGTGCTAGATACATGGTGCTTCTACATGATTGAGCATGAGGGAATTTCCCTTTAGCTTGACCAGTACAACAACTGACTTGCATGCCAGAAGTACTGTTTAAAAAAACTCAGCAGAGACATCAATTTTTCCCTAATACATATGTTATGAAAATATCTGGCTGGAATATGAAATTTTATTTAATTTCACTTTTAGGAAATTTCAGAATGTTTTTGGCTATCTTATGTATAAACGTCGTTCAGAAACAGCTAAGAAAGATCTATTTAGTACTAACACCTATGATGTGGATTTAACAGACATGCTTGATAAGAAATCAAAATCTATTGAACAAAGGTAAGAAATAAACTCAGTATGCAGTTACCTCCCCTAGATAGACCTAGAAAGTCTAATGGTTTTAGCTAATGATAGGTTTACAATATTAAAAACTTCTATCAGGAAGAAATGTTCTCCTACACCAAGGACATGATCCCTAAGGTAGACATTCTTACATGTTACCTATACCAAGGACATGTTCCGTACGGAAGACATTCCTTCTTGTTCCCTACACTAGGGACATGTTCCCTGAGGAAGACATTCCTACATGGTTTTTATACGCCCGTCATATGATGGGACGTATTATGTTACGGTGCTGTCCGTCCGGGCGGGCGGGCGGGCGGGCGTCTGTTAACAATTTGTATTCCGTTCAATAGAGACCACAAACATTTATGGATTCAAATGAAATTTGGTATACAGCTTTACCATGGTAATACCTTGTGCAAGTTCGAATTACAACTTTTTCGGATTATTTTTGGAGGAGTTATGCCCCTTTTTTTACTTAGAAATTTTTGTATGAATGACCATGTGGTTTCCGATCATCAGAGCCTACAACTATTTATGGATTCAAATGAAATTTGGTATACACATTTACGATGTTATTATCTGGTGCAAGTTCGAATTACAACTTTTTCAGATTATTTTTGGAGGAGTTATGCCCCTTTTTTAACTTAAAACACCTTTTTATCATACTGCACAGATCACGACAACAGTTCAAATTATAATTAAGTTTTATAGATATAAATTATTTCAGGTTGGTTAAAAAAAAGGTTCTCAAAACATTTCAGACAAAAAATGTATTTGTTTCCTAAAATCTTCCTGCATGCAATGCTTAACACATGAAAACACTGCCATGACCTAACATTATATTTTAAACTTCTTCCTTCCTGGAAATGAATATGAATTATATAGCAGTCTACCACTATCCATTTAGCAATATATTTTTACATACATATATCCTAGTTGTACTTATACTTCTCAGTAAGGAATGGAACAATCTAGAGGATTAGTGACGAATTCATTCGGAACATCCTCTGGATGTGAAATGATAAAGGCGACAACTTTCTCCTTTTTAGCAGCATATATTTGCATCTTGGGGACCTTGAAAACTCCTCGATAGATTTTGCTAAAAATTTCTGAGGTTATGGAGTCTAATGCGATCTAGCTATCTAACTTGGTGAAATTTTTGGGAAAAATCGGTATCATACTTAATTTTGGGGTCAAACATGCGAAAAATGAATTTTTCCAAAAAACAATTACGTTTAACGCACTCCTGTTCAATAACAGTTCATTGTACGAAAAAGTCGTCCATTGACCGAAAAATGTTTAAGATCTGACGGAAAAGACGGTATTTTTATATTTTTTTCTATCTTTTACATAAAATCCACAATAACTGTTTAAAGTCGGCGCTATCATCCAAAAACAATTTAACGTACCGTTTTGAATTCGTACCCATATTAAAGTAACCAATTCTTTACCAAATTATTGGTAGGTTTGGCACTTATCCGTTAGGTCTGTGTCAAACTTTTGAGTGGCAAGTTCTGTGGATGAGCTCTACTGATAGAAATCCTCTAGATTGTTCCATTCTTTCCCGCGAAACCCCTAAAGGTGTTGCCACACTAGTAAATAGTACTACTCGATCAATATAACACGGGCGTATAATGCTACGCTCGGCGGTGCTCTTGTTGATACAAAGGACATGTTCCCTAAGCAGACATTCCAATATGTTCCCTATATCAAGGACATATTCCCTGAGGAAGACATTCCTTCTTGTTCCCTACACCATGTACATATTCCACAAGGAAGGCATTCCTACACATTCCCTATACCAAGGACATGTTCCCTAAGGAAGACATTCCTTCATGTTCCCTAAGCCAAGGGCATGATTCCTAAGGATGACATTCCTACATGTTCCCTACACCAAGGACATGTTACCTAAGGAAGATATTTCTACATGTTCCCTACAACAAGAACTTGTTTCCTAAGGCAGACTTTCTTACATGTCCATACATCAAGGACATGTTCCCTAAGGAAGACATTCCTTCTTGTTCCCTACACCAAAAACATGTTCTATAATAAAGGCATTCCTATGTGTTCCCAATACTAAGGACATGTTCCCTAAGGTAGACATTCCTACATGTTCCCTTCATGAAGGACATGTTCCCTAGGGAATACATTTCTACATGGTTCCTACACCAAGGACATGTTCCATAAGGAAGGCATTCCTATGTGTTCTCAATACCAAGGACATGTTCCCTAAGGCAGTCATTCCTACATGTTCCCATCATGAAAGACATGTTACCTAAAGAATACATTTCTACATGTTCGTTACACCAAGGACGTGTTCCATAAGGAAGGCATTTCTATGTGTTCCTAATACCAAGGACATATTCCTTAAGGCAGGCATTCCTACATGTTCCCTTCATGAAGGACATGTTCTCTATGGAATACATTTCTTCATGTTTACTACACCAAGGGCATGATCCCTAAGGAAGATAACTGATATTTCCTCAATGCTCATACATTTGTATTTTGTTCTTTATTGACCTAGATAAATTTAATGATAATATTTTGAATATGTGGTTTTTCTTTTAGTGTTTACTTTAAATATCAGTCTTGAAACTTTGTGTACTATATATTGATGTATCTTCTGGGCTGTTGAAATAAAATATTTCACATTTATCCATATTTATTGTTTCATCGACTTACCATATCTTATATTTATTATAAAGATTTTAACTATCTAACATAAAGATGTTAAGTTTTGTCCAAATGAAAACAAGACTGGCATACATACAGTACTTGTGACAAAAACACAAGCAAAAGATCATTACTACTTGGCTATGCACAGTTGCTTGATTAATTTTGTAAATTAATATTTTACAGGTTTATAGAGAAGTATTTTTACCTACTAAAAAAAGGAGTACCCCAAGACAAGATTTTTGATGAAACTGCTAGTTTCTTTAATTTGGTTCCTCAATCTGAATGGGTATGTTAATGTCTACATTGTGTCATCACAAGGGTTTTTGAAGTGCTTCAATTGAAATTTGAAGTTATAGTCCACACATGGCTATTACCTAAAAAAAATCCTGTCTACAAAAAAGTATTGTTTGAATGTACATCAGGGGTTCAAAATTATATTTCACAATGATAGTTCCAGCACTTTTTGCCTTTATTTTTGGTAGGTCCCAAATTAAGAGTGAGAGGTCTCATATCAATACTGGAAGGTCCATGTATGCCAAAATCAAATAAACTGTTGTTTATATTCTTGATTAAACAAATACCGGTATATCATATACAACTAACGAACACTCAAGTGATGCTGTTGTCAAAGTGGCTGTGCATTATATTTTTATTTCCAGAATCGATCAGACAACAACTTTAACAAATTGCAATAAATTAAGTGAGTTTAAGACCATTTTTTTAAAACTGTCCCGACAAAAAAATGGCAGGTCCGTCAGATTTTGACAGTAGAAATTCCAGTGGTCCCAAAGTAAATTTAAAAGGTTTTAGACGTCGGACCTGGGGAATTTTGAACCCCTGTACATGTAACTTATAAATGATTGTTTATGTTTTCTGAGCATTGTTTTCTTAGGACACAAAGGATAATGCTTTCACCATAAACACACATGATTTTTGACATATCTTCTGAAACTACAAATCCAATATTGAACAAAATTTACTTAAATGATTATTGTGTTGGCACTTTTATCAGTTTTTCTTTTTGGCTGCTGAAACTGTAGAAAGCAGGTCAGGTGAAAAGAAATATGAGAAAAGATCTTCATCAAAACTGCAAGTCGTAGACAAAAATTGCTGACTTTTTAACAGAAATGACATGAATGTTGTCATTTAAATGTTAATGAAAAATAAATTCATGGGAAAAGGTATAATATTACCACAATCCCAGTTCCGCAGACTGAAAAGACTAATTGAACTCTTTAAATTTAAATATATTTATAGTAATAACATTATTGTTTTATTCACAGGAGGAGGAGGAAACAAAAGATAAGAAACCAAAAAAGATACGAGTCCAGGATGTGGAGGAATTACTAGAAGGATTTGGCACAGAAAAAAATCCTAGAGAAAATTGACTCATAGAATTTTAGATTTACTTTATTGCGATTTAATAAGCTTTCTTATTTGTTTTTTTTTTTTATATATTTTAAAATATTTTGGTATGTTTACCTATCACATGATATGCTTACATTAAATAATCATAAAGTACTTTCATCCTAGAGTTATTTTTCACAGAAATATTTGTATTTATAGAACAGACTTATTTATGCAATAAGGCTGGTTCTTCTCTCAAAGATTTATCTGAGCTATGTAGTACTAAGGTAGTATTTATTTAAAAGTGTCTCACCATTGGGGGTGTGTGTTTTAACTTAGTAGGTCATGTTTGCTGTTATTCCACAATGCTCATAGTAAAGATTTTGATGTAACATTGACTTCATGTTATCCAGGAATTGAGTTATGGACAAGATGTTTTCTACTTGTTTCAAGGTGAGAACTTCAAGAATGCTTGAGAAAACCAGAGTGCCCAAAAATTCTACCAACCTTTGTCTCACAATAAGGATCTGCCCTTAGTGGAATTCAAACCTAGGTGGTTAGAGTTGCTGTTTAGAACACTTTTTTGTCGAGCCTTGCATTTTCATAAGGTGAGACTTAGGTGTTACTTTTATGGTGTTGTCGCAAGTGGTGGTGGCATGCCAAAATGTGAAAGTTTATGATAAAGTAATTTATTTTCTACTCGATCAAAAAATAACCAGAGGGTAAATAGAAGTAGACACCAAGCTTGGCAGAGGATCAGTAAAGGAACGATAAGGGGACCCCAGAGCTAGGAATAGCACTATGCATTACTTGGCCAGGGTATATAACACAACTACTCAACACTAATTGTTGTTCACGCTGACCTAAGCCCTTTCAAAATAACTCTCAGATTAATTAGCTTTTTACAACATGAAATAAAATAGGGTATTAAATCCATCTTACAACTAGAGATCCATTGGCATCATTGCTCCCCTGATAAAGTATCCAGTATGTCTTGCAGTAGATTAGCAGACAATCAGTACTTAAAAAGACTCCTCTTAAGTTTCTCTTACTGGGGGCTGCACAACCAAGTTTTTCAATAATACCGGGTAATACAACTTGTCCTAATGATGCAACATGTTAACAATCGAACATACATATATAATTATGCAAAAGTGTGAACATTCTATTCAGGTTATTTTTCAATGAACTGAATGAAAATCAGATTCAATATGTTGTATAGTTGTCCTTGGAGGGGATTTTTCAATACTTTGTAGTGTCTATCTGTAGCTTCCATAAATTGGAGCCCTAAGGTTTGTGCAAATAGAATGATTCTTATTATAAGGATGCTACATCTTGAATCTGAAGACTACATTCATCATGTACAAAAAATAGTAAGGTCATTAGGGCCATAAGCTTATAGTGACCTATTGCTATCAATTTTTGTATTTCACTGTGTGCTGTCCATTGTGCTTTTTTTTTATCTTTTGCACATTTTTACTTCTCCAGAACCAGGTATTCATTGAAAGAAAAACTTGACTGATATAACTTGGACAAATTTCTAAAAATGTTGGGAAAATTGGTTAACATCAACTTTCATCCAAGGTCACAGTGACCTTCAATAGTAAAAGTTGAACATCTTTTCATAAACTGCATGTATAATGCCTTGTCGTATGTAGATTCATTGCCTGAAGCTCTATTAAGTTTGCAAACCTTGTTGACATTTAGCTACACTTAAGTTTACAATGACGTAACAAAGTAACAAAAATGTAATGGGCATGTAATTACAGTTACCTTCACTTTGAATAGATAGAGTTGATAGATCTACCTCGCAAGTTTAAAAACAAATTTCTTAGATTACACATTAGGTTAATTACAAACAAACTACACACAAATATGAAATCAGATCTCAAACATTTGTCATATAAACTTTTTGAACATCCATAAACAGTGTGAATAAGACTTGGATATTAAAATTTCACATATAGCATCAAGATTGGATTATATTAATAATACTGGTAGTGTTTTAAACCAAAGTCAAGATTCTTTCATTTATACCGAGGTGGTCAATTCTGGAATAGTGGGGCAATTCGGAGTAGCAGGAGAAAACAACCGACCTTCGGCAAGCAAATTGACAAATTTTTTTCACATTAGGATCCGCTCAGTGGGATTCGAACCTAGGCAGTGAGAGGCACTGTTATCCATAAGTGCCAGCTTTAGAACACTTGGCCACTAAGGTCCCACATACTAGTATATCTTCATGGCGTAAAGCTCTATTTAGGGTGTGGGATTTTGTTATACTCTCTTAACACTTACCTCATGAAAGGAGACGAGAAAATAACAATGAAAAATGTATATAGAATAAAATACAAGATTCTGTCCTGAGATTCAAAATCTGCTCCATATTGAGTCAGATCTCCTTATATAGATGTGCTGATTACCTAACCACTTGAGCTAGCCCGGCGAGCTTTAAAAAATGCTTAGATAGTACATCAGGTAACTCGCAACTGACCATGTGAAATTGAAATCAAATCTCAGCAGGAGAGCAGTTATATAAACTTCTTACACATCTTGAAGCAGAAGAAAATGAAAGGTCTAAAAGACTAAAACATTGCCAACGGGGTTAAAGAAAACTCTACCAAGTTTGTAGAATTTGTTGATCTTGGCCTATATCACAGTGGCTTAAAGTTGTAAAACCTCCGACATCTTGTCATGAACCAAAAAAATATATATTGTTTTAGCATGAAGCTCTATCAATAAAATATTGCACATTTGGAAGAAAGAAGCCATCGTACTTTGGCACATACAACTGAAATATCCATACATTTTGAAGAAAGAGGCCATCATGGATTGATTTGGTTCAAATTTGGTTTAGAGAAAGAAAATGTAAAAAGTTTTTATATTCTTTATTGGTTCATCCATTATGAATCACAATGCCCCTTGTCGACTAGGTCCGAATCATTCGGGCAGGTTCTTGTGTGAGAAAGTTTGTCAACTAGCTTGCTGAAGGTCGATGGTTTTCCTGGGCACTCTGGATTATTCTACCATCCCAGTACCGATCACCTCGATATAAGTGAAAGAATCTTGTCTGGGGCGTTAAACACCATTAATGTAGTCCAATCCATTGCTGTTGTCACCTGATAAAAATGTGGCTAATTCAAATGATACAGTCCCATTGAAAAAAATCTTAGGTACTGATTTGATAATTCATTTTAGTGAAGGAAGCTAATTTTTATTTTTTCTTTAAGCAAATAGTGAATGATTCTAGTGCTGACACAATTAATTGATCTTATTGTAAATTTGAGATTATATAAAATGCAATAGAAAGAGAACTAGCAATTCATATTATATGTCGTTAGAGAAAAAGATCACAACAATACCAAGGATAGATCAGAAATGCTCAGTAATTTTATCTTCTAACTTTTTTGTTCGTCAAAAATAGTTGTTTGGCATTAATCTTCACAAAAATTATTTTCCTCCATTGACTGGTTCACCCGTGGACAGGACCATCATGCTCACTCAGTGGGCTAGCAAATTAATGAAAAGTCACTCTGCGTGTACACTAGTACAAGACGGACCATAATACACGTGTACATAATTGCATATCTCGTGCATACATAACTAGTTCTTAGAGAGTAATAAACTTGCCCTCGTCATCAATAGCTGAAAAATTGCAGCCGCGACATGAAACAAACCTCCTTAGTTGCTATTTAACAGTAACAATTGTGTAACCATGTTTTTATTACTGGTTGTATTTTTGGTGGTTAGTGACCTTTATCAGAGGTATCACGCCTGGTTAACGCTTTTATATATTTTAGGATATATTGGATTGGATTATTAGTGTTTTACGCCTCAATCAAGATTCTTTCTCCTATACCAAGGCGGTCAGTTCGGGTGATGGAGGAAAGGAAACCGGAATACAAGGAGAAAATCATTTACCTTCCGCCAGCGAACTGACAATCTTTCTCACCGTGACTAGGGTCTGTCCGAGTTGGATTCGAGCCTAGGCGACGAGAGGCACTGTGATCCGTAAGCGTGTGCTCCAGACAACCGCCCACCAAAACCTCTTTTAAAATAGACAATCTTAGGTTAAAAAGAAGTCCAATTTTCATCAATCTTTATATTTGTTTAAAAACTGTAACCTGAATTATCTTCTGTCTATTGATTGGTAAACTTTCCATTGAGGACCTAAAATGTTATTTAAAATACGTAATTAAAAAGTTTTTTCTCAAAAATGATTACAAAGTTACGTTTTCTCTCCTCTCATTGGGTAACATATCTAGTGGCATTAAAATATGAAAACGTGGTTATATATGGAAATAACGTTTTATTGTTCTTTCTAAGTACAGTCAGAATGCATAATACAATTCAAACAGCATATTCACATTAGTCGGTAAAAACTGTATATCTTATGTAATGTTATTTACCAGACTTTAAATAAAGTATTTTATATTATTTAAGTGGTTTTTCTTTTTTTTCTGTCTTTCTTTTTAAAATTTTAGTTTGCTTAAAGAACATTAAAATGATTTGCAAGTCAAATCATATCAAATTAAATAAGCAAACGTTAACCTTTTCCATGATCAGACAAATTTTGACCTTATGCATTAACACCATCAGGATATTCTGACAAGGTTCCATTTTTGCTAGCTATACTTAAGCGGATCCTTTGAAGCAACAGACGAATACTATCCTGAAATAAATTTTAATGAATGCTCGATTGTGTATTTCAAAAGCATAGAAAACAGAACAAAATATTGCAACCACCCAACCCCAGTTTTTTTCTGAAGAATTTGATAATTCTTCATGATGTGTACGTTAGTTTTAAAATTGTCTCGTTTTGGAGTTATACAACAAATTTAGAGCCTCCTGTTATGAAGGAACCGGAAGTACAAATAGTATCAATATAAATAATAATACGAAAGCACCTAAACAAGCCATAGGCTTTAACATGGTGTCGGTTATGTTGAGTTATGGTGAGTTATATAACTATGTGATGAAAGCTTTTTGAATCTATTTGGTTAATCTAAGTAGCTTGATATAATAATCTCTGATGTATGTTGTCAGTTTACTATTTGAATACAATTGTTCTGTTGCATATACAATAAATGGGACTTTAACACAAGTTATTTGGTGGTGCAATTATTAACTGCAAGTCGTCACGGTTAATTTGAACACAGTGTCAAGTTCAACGTAGATAGTTTCACATGTTATCAACCCATGTTTCGTTATGTAGATAAAGTTATGTATGGAATGTTAAAAAAATACATACAGTCAACATTGAGTTACAGACCATTTGCCTGTAAAGATATTTGATCCCATTCTCTTGTTTATATTAGGATGTGTAAAAAATATATATGAATTAAAGATTAGTTGGAAAATGCAGAATAATATTCATATCTGGGTTGACCTTAGCATATACACTGATAGAAGTCAATTTTTCCCTTCATTAATTATGCAATATGTTTTTTCACCAAGTGTTTCTTTCAATACATTCAGTACTTTGATTATATTATTTTCCGTTGAAACGCTTGTGATAGTGCAATATGCTTGAACAATATAATTTTGCATTCCAGTTTTTAATAATAAATACCATTTACGATATATCGTTGATCAAATCAAACAGAAACAATGAAATCAGAAAAATTATACTTTTTATCCGTTTTCCGCGTTCTATCAAATCTTTCTTATCTGCAACTTCCTCCAATTAGCATCAAGAACGACAACTTCGTAAGAACACAGTGATTGTTATATTCGCTCCAATAGGTAAATACTAGTTTTTCACAAGGGGTTAAGTTTAGCGTAATTATGCTTTGTATTAATTACAAATTTAAAACTCATTTGCCCCAACAGGCTGTTACCGGCCTTTGGTCACTCCTACACAGGAACTGGTATTATCCAACACTACGGATAATACGACTCGTCGTGTACATAAATAAGGCTATCCTCTTGGTACCTGAATTCGACGAGAACCTGAATTCGACGGGAAAATATACGTACAATTTTCACGCGATCGTGCACACGTGCAGAGAGCGAGACACAACCTCGAACATCTCTGGTCGGTGAAGTTTCATCAGCGTAAAAAAGATCGAGAATGGAGATTCGCTTGGTAAGTATATATTGAAAAATTGAAAATCAAGGTACCTAACCACTAAATGACTTAAGGTAAAAAAATCCCCACTTTGAACCTCATTTTTTCTATAAATAACCCACATTTTAATACCTGTTTACGAACGCCTAGGTAGATCGGCCATTTTGATAAATGACGTCATTCGTTGAAAAGGAAATCCCCGCCTTGTCAGAAATAAACTAAGGAGGCCCGTACCTGGCTTTCTTATCACAAAACGCAACTTTTTGCATTGTTTCATATTAAAGGGCTGGATGTGGCTTTCTTTTTTTTTTAGGCAAAAGAATACAGGAAAGGAAAATATAGGTCAAACTACAACATAAATGATATGTCAAAGGCCTATTTGTTGGTTAAAGATAAGGGGGTGTCTGTGGAGAGTGCAGCCAGGAAATGTGGGGTTCCAGTGACCACCCTGAAAGACAGAGTGAGGGGGAGAATTAATATGAGACAATAAAATCTGGGCCTTCATCACTTTTTTCCCTTGATGAAGAGTTAAATTTTTTTAACCATATAAAAATCATGGCTGAAATAGGGTATGGTTATACCAGAAGAGAGACTTTAAACCTAGCCTCTGACTATGCAGTCCATCTAGGATACCGAGATCAGGACCACCCACTAAGTTTTCGTTGGCTGAAGAATTTCTTGTCTAGGTGGCCTGCTATGAAGGTACAAAAACCCCGTGAACTTGAAGCTGTGAGGGCAAAGTGCACATCTGAAGAAGTAATTGATAGGTACTTTAAGGAACTTAAAACAATTCTTGATAAATATAACTTGAATGATCAGCCAGGCAGAATTTTTAACGTAGATGAAAAAGGCATCACAACTGATTATAAACCACCTAATGTTGTAGCAGGCACCAATTTTAAAGTTCAGGCAGTTGTAACTGGAAAGTCCAAGACAGTGACTGTAATAGGTGCCGGGAATGCTATTGGCAATCAGGTTCCTCCCTTTTTTGTTTTTCCGGGTCAAAGAATGATGCCAGAATTGTTGGATGGTGCTACACATGGGGTGCAAGGAAGAGTATCACTTAGTGGTTGGTCAAATTCTGAAATTTTTGATGAATACATGAAGGAACATTTGATTAATTATTTACCAGCACGTGATGCATCCAATAAAGTCCTTGTTATGTATGATGGGCATAAGAGTCATGTTTCTTTGGGCATAATGGAGCTTTTGCACCATTTGAAATAGCTTGGGGTCAAGCATGTCACACTCATTTACGCAACAATGGAATCAGTGTCATAACACGCCATGAAGTTTGTAAGATTGCTTGTCGTGTTTATACAAAAACACTTACACCATCAAACTTTCAGTCTGCCTTTAAAAAATGTGGTATTTTTCCATACAACCCTGATGTTATACCTGAAGTTGCTCTTGCACCATCACAATCTTTTCCTGTTGATGATGTACTTACCTCTGCCTCTGTCGTCGATGTGGAATGCCCTACTACAGTTGAACCTTCTGATGTAGCAATGGCTGTTGAGGAAGAAAAAGCTAACTCACCTAATGTCCTCGAACCTTCAGATTTCTTTGATAAACAGGGGGTGAAGTACTTAAAAATATGAAGGTCAGGAAAGTCTGCAAAACACTGAGCAAAGTGGTTGGGGGTAAACCAATTACTGAAGATTGTTTCATGGAAGCAGTTCAAAAGCATTATGCAGAGCAGAAGAACCCCAAAAAGTCTATAAAAAATGCTGTTAATGAATCGCAAGTGGCAGGGTGCTCTGGGAAGGGAAATAAAAGGAAAAGGCCAGTTGAAACTTTACAAAATAAAAAGAAACCTAAAAATGGAAAATCAAGTAATGTTGCAGTCAGTAGTAGTGATGATGGTGATTCCTCTAGTGATGAAATCCAAGAAGAAGAGAAATGTTGTATATGCAAAAAGTTTTCAATGCCCGGTACCAAATACTCTGTTGTATTCACAAAGTGGGTACAGTGTGAAAAATGTCCTCACTGGGTTCATGTACAAACATGTACTCCATCTAGAGTGATAAGGAGAGGTGACATTTATGTCTGTCCTCACTGTACATCTGAATAATAAAGTGACAACAGAGTAAAAAAACTGCTAATATGTTACTATTTAATAGTTTATGTTATTTTTTAAACTTCAAGTTCTAACCCCCTGCCACGTTGTTGAAATAACTGACATGACTATAAAATTGTGAACAATTGACAAAAATAATGATGTACTATAATATGGAAAGAAATATAAGTAGCGGCAACATATTTTTTCTTGAGGAATGAGCCACCTTACCCGAGTCTGAAACTATCGTCGAAAACCGGCACACGATGAAATTTTATACACCAGGTAAGTGATGACTTATTTTTATCGATTTCTTTCAATTTTTCAAAAGTAAACATGATGTTTTTAGGTAAGTTATAGGAAAATGGATAGGTAAAAATGGTAAGAAAATATAAATTACAAACTTGCAAGAATAAACGAAATTTTACGACATTTTCCGTTACATCGTCGAATTCAGGTACTACGAGGGTATAATGTTTTCTGTTTTCCATCTTTTACTCATGGGAAAAAATAGGCAGAAGTAAATTTCAGGATATAGTACTTCAAGTATCTATATAAAATTCTAAAGGCTGCAAAGTGAAAACAGTCAGTTTTTTTTTTTTTTTTTTGTTATTTAAGGATTTTTAAAACTACTATAATTATACTTGCCAAATAAATGTGTTTACCAAAGGTGATTTGTCAGATTCTGAAGAGACTACATTGTATATATGCTGGATTATCTACTACTTAGACAATACAAAAAAATTGTTAAATCCTCTAAAAAAATCAAAGCACTGAAAGTACTGGAAATCTGCTGGAACTGATCATGCACTTAACTGTGCATCGGGAAGGCCATGGAGTCATTTTGAAGTGCATTTCAAGAAAAACATAAAAACTAAAAACCTCACATCAATATAGTGAAGTTATAGTAAAAAATCACATCTAAGATATTGTTATCTAGAGTCCAGCAGAAACCAGACAACTTGTTGTGCCATAATATGCCATTCTTTAATCCCTTTTGAAATACCCCTTTGTTAATTGTCTGGTTTGCATTATTTGCAACAATTAGTTAATCAATACCAAATAGATCACAATATCTTAGTCATGAAATGAGAAATATTTTGATCTAGGGATAAGGTTGAGTTGAGTAAAGGTGTTTAACATCCCAGTCAAGAATATTTCACTTATTTCGAGATCTAGGAATAAGGCATTCCAAAGTAAAAACTGAATTTGCATATGACATGACATTGAAGTTTTGACCTTGAACCAATTTTAAAGGTCATTTCATGAAACATCAAAACTAAAAACTCAGCTGAAAGAAAGTCAAGATATGACAGTTTCAATGCTCATTTTATCAATATTGTCATGCCTGCAACCTTTGGCCTTGACATATTATAGAAATCAATGCTTACAACATAAAAAATTAAGGTAATTTTGTTTTTTTCCAAAAATAGCTAAAACAGTAATAAAAGTGAAAAGGTAAAAATTAGGTCATAGCCATGACCCCAGTTAAGTGCTAAACTTTCTCTTAAACATGAAAATTGTTGATTAAAAATGTTCTAATGTGAATGTACGATAGTGATATGATCATTGGCTTTCTGTTGAATATTCATTATTTTCTCATTTCTGTTTTTAGAATACAAATGATTGAACATGACAGAGAGTGTGTTTGAAGATACTTCAGATCCACCTGAGAGTTACTTCAGTAAGAAGTTAATAGTTCCAGGGGCTGGATTTCATTGTCCAGTAGATGGAGCCACTTGTTCAGTGTCATTAGAATGTTTAGAACCTGCAGAATTGAATGTTGTGGTTGGCTATCCTTTAGGTGAAGATGTTGAGATAAAATTAGGTGAAGGAGATTGTGAAATTTCAGAAAATATTGACAAATGTTTACTTGGGATGAAAAGAGGTGAAACTTCAGAACTGACTGTATATGTTGTTACTCAAAATGAAGGCTGTTCATCAGCAAGCTTGTCAGAAAATTGCTATTGTGAATATTTATTTAAAATCAAACTTAAATCTTTCCATAATCTACGAGATTGCTATAAAATGAGTAATGAGAATAAACTAGAAGTTGCTAAGTGGCATAAAAACAAAGGAGTGGAATTGTTTAAATCTTGTAACATTAAGTTTGCCTTTCGACGTTTCAGCAAAGCTTTGAAATACCTAATATTGATCAACAATAATAAAGCCATTCCATCAGACTTTAATGAGGTCAGATGTCAGTGTTATCTAAATTTAGCTGCTTGTCAGCTCAAATGTGACAGTTTTGAATATGTCATAACAAATTGTTCTAAGGCACTTGGAATTAACCCCAAGGCAGTTAAAGGCTTAGTGAGAAGAGGACAGGCATATTTAGGTCAGCATAACACAGATAAAGCACTCACAGATCTTGGAAATGCATTGAAACTTGAACCTCACAATAAATATGTAAAAGATCTGATAGAAAAAACTGTTAACAAAAACTCATCAGACAGTGTGAAGGGTGAAATGGAGGAAACTACAAGTGAAAGTAATATCTGAAAAGAAGTACAAATTTTTATCTGAATTGAATGTATTTATATCATGAGATTATTTATAAATAAATAAAGTGCATTGGTCAATGAATTTTATGTTTCAATAAATTAATTTAAATTTAGTTCATTTGTTTATATATGCAAGATAAAATACTAGTATTGGTCCATGAATTTTATGTTTCAATAAATTAATTTAAATTTAGTTCATTTGTTTATATATGCAAGATAGAATACTACCCTTTTTTCACAGAATATGTGGTTGGTTGTGTACATACCAGTATTAAATGTCATATGAGATTGGTGACAGCAACCAGTTTTATTCTTCGCAATGTTAAGTATAGATTATGTGGTGGATGGGCCCAGTTCAGTTAATGTGGTGAGTGTACTTTTGCAGTTGTACCAAGTCCAGTTCAGTTAATTTGGTGGGTCCACTTGTGCAATTGTACCAGGCCCAGTTCAGTTAATGTGGTGGGTATACTTGTGCAGTTGTACCAGGCCCAATTTAGCTATGTAGTTGGGTGGTTTGTGCATTATTACCAGGCCCAATTCAGTTAATGTTGAGGGCCAGTTTGTGCAAATATTTGATCTACTTTATATAAATAATTCTTAATATGCTTCTGGCAGCCTTTAATTCTCCACTTATATTGTATCTTGCTAAGTCTGGCTCAGTTTCTTTGGATTTAAGCATCCTCTGCAATGACCACAGGTGACCTACCATACTCTTCAAACTCTACACAGGTGTCTAGTATGCACTGAGACACAGACCCTGGTTTTGATTGATTGTTTTCATGAAGTTTTACATCACTGTCAAGAATATTTATAGAGTCATCACCAGATATAGGTGAAGTGGCAGAAATTTTTTATGCTGCAATTCGCTTAGGGCAATGTGCAGGGAGGGTTCTCGTGTCATGCCTGCCGAGACACAGGGCATCTGTTTTTAAGGTTTCATCCTAAGGACACCATGATTTTCATTTCTAAATGCCAAAACGCTTGGCGAGAGAACTGTCACTACCAATTTTCAAGTCTTGGTCAGAACCTGGTTTTGAGTTACATCCAACAGACAAATGAGGAACAATCTTTTACAGCTCTAGTGTGGACAGGGGACAAAAAATCATCTTCAGGAAATTTTCAAGTCCCGAGTGAGGTTTGAATCTAATACCCTTGACATTGAAAGCCAATGACAGTAACAATCTGAATGTCTGCCCAATGGGGGTTGAACCAGCAGCAGTTACACACCTTGTATATTTGGTCTAAAGGCCACTCTTGCAGATGACCCAAAACGTAATAATTTATTTAAAAAATAATTAAAATACAATAAAATAAAATATTCAACATATTTATTATACTTCATAACTTGCAATATTTCTTCTTTTATATAAACCATTCATAAGTGTACATTAATTTGATATTTATTGACTGAAAATTAACAAATATATGTATAGAATACATTGTAGTAACACTAACCACCAGATGTTTCCTCCGATTATAGACACATATAAAAGATACAAGAAAACTTGTCCTATAATAAAGGTTTTATTACCCAGAGGTGTGTTTAAGTGGCAAGTAGTTCTTTTTTGGTGACAGAATGGCCAAAAATTCACTTTGATTTGACAATAAGATTATGGAACCAATACTTAAAGAACATGTTGCATTTAGATATCTCTCCCTTGTCGATACATGTTATCCATAATATTTTATTTAAACAATTAGGTACCTATGTACTAAATGGAATATACCATGTTAAAATTAAAGATATTCTACATGGAAATGATATATATCATGAGTAAACCAGCCAAATTCTTATAATTTTTTACATTATAATTTAAAATATACAAATTACATACACATTTAAATTTGTTTATAAATGTAGCTTTTTTTTATAAATCACAAAAGATATTTTCAAGGCACTTTGCAATGTTTTGAAAAATTCCCCCCAAAATTGAAACTAGTCATTTTTTTCTTAATTTCGAAGGTGTACATCATTTCAGAAAAGTAGTTTAACAGTTTTTTATACTTATTTTTACATCTAGTGAAAAAGTCTCTATCTAATTGCAACACATCCTTTTGAAATGATTCAGGATTTTAAAGTTACCATTACATAATTTTAAGCAATACTGGTGCATTAACAATTTTCTAATTACAGTAAGAATATTTAATTTTTGTAAATCATGAATACAGACAGATTCTGTCATTAAAAAGCACTTGCTTCTCTTAAACAAACCTCTTACACCAAGTAGACAAGAGTCTTGATCTTCTACATCCTCACCATTAGAAGTAACACCTTTACCTAGTGAGTAAAGCCTAGCTCAGTTCAAACATTGTCAATAAAAATTGCCTTACAAATAAATTCCTGACAAAAATAAAACTAACAAAATCATGTAAACTATATATAATTATGGCACTATTGTTTGACAGAATTTATCATTAGGGCCTGTGAGCTCACCTGTCATATCTGCAGTAGGCATAGAATGAGATCAACTACTCATTTTGTATGAATTAGTATAACTGTAAGCCAACATATGCATGCTTGTTGTAGTTTACATGGAATTTTACTCATACCTGGGTGCTTATTAAAATTTTCAAATGGGCAGAGTAAATGGTCACTAAAATTGGATTGGAGTTTATAATGGGTGACAAGAAAAGGAAAAACAAAGCAGCTTAGCTGGGACTGCATTACAAGGCCTTCCAAATATTAGCTAGGTGCTTTCCAGATTTGGTTACCAAGCTACATATTGATTTCAAACCCTTACAAATGTATAGTTTATATTAAACATAAGCATTTTATAAAGGCTTTGGGAGATTTCCTGCTAGTTATCAAAACACAACTAAGATTTTGTGTTGTGTTTGTGGGTGTTTTCAGCAATAGTTTTAACTAAACACAATAAACAAAAGAAAAATGCTGAAATGACTCATTCTGTCTTTAATCATATAGATTCTTTTACATTATCCCTAATATTTAATTGAAGAAAGAATGCCCTCCGTTTATTGTCAGGCCATGGTCCCTCACTAAATAATCCACATAAACTATTTGGCATGATAAATAAGGCCCAGAAAAAAAATTTGTTGTTAAAATATGATTGAAAATCACCCAAAATGATACAAATGAAGTAGCTGAAGAAGTATAATTATGACATTACAGAATTTGTTCTTGTTCACGCTCCATTTTTTAAAGGTCAAAATGTCTAAAATATATTCCAAAAAGCAAAGAAAATCAAATTTTTATCGCGATTTTTAACTAGGAAACAAAACTGAGAATTCAATATTGTCACAAAGCCTTAACACATATTTACTGATATGTATTGTATTTAACGACATAGTTTATCTGGCTAACAGGTGATGTCACAAACATCTGTACAAAGCTAGAACTTTTACTGGTTATGAAGAAAAAAATGTCCAAGTAATGTCATATATGTTTAAAAAATCTCTATTCATTGTCATTATTTGTTCATTCAAGTTCCAAGGCTTATCAAGGGGTTTGGTGATAAACTGAGGGAATTCTATAAAGAAAAAAAGAAGACTTTGTGACTTAAAGTGAGGTGAGAAATTTATCAAGGGGTGTTATAACAAGTTGACAAATTATCAAGGGGCATTATAACAAGTTGACAAATTTATCAAGGGGCATTATAACAAGTTGACAAATTTATCAAGGGGCATTATAACAAGTTGACAAATTATCAAGGGGCATTATAACAAGTTGACGAATTTATCAAGGGGCATTATAACAAGTTGACAAATTTATCAAGGGGCATTATAACAAGTTGACAAATTTATCAAGGGGCATTATAACAAGTTGACAAATTTATCAAGGGGCATTATAACAAGGTGACAAATTTATCAAGGGGCATTATAACAAGTTGACAAATTTATCAAGGGGCATTATAACAAGTTGACAAATTTATCAAGGGGCATTATAACGTGTTGACTTTATCAAGGGGCATGATAACAAGTTGACAAATTTATCAAGGGGCATTATAACAAGTTGACAAATTTATCAAGGGGCATTATAACGTGTTGACTTTATCAAGGGGCATGATAACAAGTTGACAAATTTATCAAGGGGCATTATAACACATTGACAAATTTATCAAGGACCATTACATCACGTTGACAAATTTATCAAGGGGCATTATAACACGTTGACAAATTTATCAAGGGGCATTATAACATGTTGACAAATTTATCAAGGACCATTATAACACATTGACAAATTTATCATGGACCATTATAACATGTTGACAAATTTATCAGGGGGCATTATAACATGTTGACAAATTTATCAAGGGGCATTATAACACGTTGACAAATTTATCAAGGGGCATTATAACATGTTGACAAATTTATCAAGGACCATTATAACATGTTGACAAATTTATCAGGGGGCATTATAAGACATTGACAAATTTATCAAGGGGCATTATAACACGTCGACAAATTTATCAAGGGGCATTATAACACGTTGACAAATTTATCAAGGACCATTATAACACATCGACAAATTTATCAAGGGCCATAATAACATGTTTTTGATGTATTTCCAAAACAAAACAGTTTTTATAGATGTCAAATTGTGCATTTCAAAATCACATAGAAATGATTTAAATGCATAAATGTAAAGTGTATCATAAACTCTATTACATATTTTATTATACGGAAGGGAAAAGGGGGGGGGGGGGGGTTAGGTGTTTGGTGTATATGCTCCTGAGTATATTTTCTCACTTGTTTGACAAACTATCTGTAATGCTTATTGTAAACTTAAAAATGCTATTTAACAGAACAATACATGATAATGAGGTCACATAATCATACACACACTTCAAAAAGAGGTCAAAATAGTATAAATATACATTGTATAGTTAAAACAATTGTGTTAAGTGAAACGCTTTACATCTTTGATGTGTTAGTTAATATCATAATCTATACATAAAATCAGTTTCAACAGGTTTGAATTGTAATGGGATGCTTTATTATGTCTACCAAGCAAAGACCATTTGGATCCAAGTGGGTCCCAAAAATGGACCACCAAATGGACCTTCTTCCAAAAATAAATAGCAAAAGGCACAACTTCTCCAATCCTTCATTATTTCTGTAAAGTTTCATAAATATCAGAAAAACCATCCAAGAAAAAGTCTGTTGACACAGGTTAAAGGGGAAGAAGAAAAACAACAAAATGGCAAAAAACAAATATGTCCCCATCCGGTAAACAAATATGTACACAAATAGTATAAGATTAGATTTCTTGAAAATAAAGGCCCCACCATCCTACCTAACCAGACAATATGTATATATGACTTGGGTTATAAAACCAGAAGTTGTATTTTTTTCTTTGCTCATTACTGACATTTCCTTTTCTCAGAAGTACCGGTAAAAAAAAAAAAAAAAAAAAAATCAGATTTAAAACTCCCAAGTTTCTTTAGACTCCAAGATGGACTCTATATACAGATACATGTATTGCTATTTTACATACTAAATTCAAAGACAATTGTGTTAAATGATGCATTATATGTACTATTATTTCAAAATCCTGATATACCGATACTAGTAATATCCTTATATAAGTCATATCAATACAATTAAATATCTAAATTATGATTTCTAAAAATAAATTATACATGTATGTTTTATTAGATGATATGAAAATTTTTATGAAACTTATACAAATGTTGAAGACATTGATGATGCCACTAGAAAGTAAAATCTATATTTTATGTAGTAGTTAGACAAACTGTCAAAGATCGTGAAGATAAAGATTACAAGAAGGCAAATGTAGAACATGGGTTATAATTTGAAGAATTTTATGAGATAAAAACATAATTTCATTACATGTATTATAAAACACGAAATCAACATTTTATTGCAGCGCAGTAATGAAAACACAACCAAGAACTGTAAATAACACAAGAATTTAACAATGAACACACACACACACACACACACACACATACACACACACACACACACACACACACAACTATAAATATATACAAGAGAATTATGTTGTAGTATATATTTGCAATTAATACATCAAATAAAACAAACAAATATCTTCATCAACCCATTAATTTTGATCACCGGTAATTGTTTTGTCATCATTTTAGTGTTTTAGATTAATTCAAAGCACTGACAGTGCTGAATGTAGGAAAGTAGTGATGAAATTCTGGTAACCAAGTTTATATCCATAATTGGTCAACATTTTATGCAACTGAAATTACGGAAAAGGGATCTTTCTCGTGTAAATATTTACTTACACATGTAAAAACTACATGTTTATTTTTACCTCAATGACATTACATTTAGCAAACCAGCATACAAGCATATGTACCACATACTATTTGCAAGAAAATATTCTCATAAAGCTGCATAAAGTTTACCCATTACTGAAAAAAAAATTCTAAAAAATATTTTTTTGTCAATATAAATTGGTTGTTATTACAATCTGTGCAAATCATGTTCACTCTTATTAGCCCATAATAAATAGAAATTCTAAAAGCTTGGGTCAACTGGAAAATTTGTTAATTATCAGCTTGGATCATGTGGGGAAGTCCTACATGGAAGTAAACAATAGGGTCGACAGAAAGAATACATGTTCGTTTGAGAATGACAACATATTCTGAAAAGTGCCAACTGGGACAAACTGATACCAATAAAGTTATTTATCCCTTCATGCAGTCATAAATGATATATTTAATCAACTTGTGTGTTTATTTATCATAGTGCTTCTTCCATTGTCAGAAATCCTGTTTCTTTACTATGTTTGTTGACATTGTCTTGTTTCAAAAAATTAATCACAGATCAATGTTCAAAAATAAGAACTTTGGTAGATCAATCAAGCAGTCGGTTTCCCCACAAATTTCAATGCAAGTAAAGATTGATCATAGAACCAAGTATTACATTTTTCATGAGAGATATAATTAAGAAAAATATGTTGTTTTATATTACCAGTATGTATAGGAAAACTTAATGCAACTTTAAAGAAAAAAACATGATTTGAAAAATGAATACAATGTATTAACATTAAAGGTAAAAGAAATCCTTGATTGAAACAGACAAATTTGACAAAAGGTTGATTTTCATTTTTTTTTTTTTGACAATACTTGTAGCTATTTATATGAGTTTTGTGATTTTGAAGGATGGTCAACAAAACCTTTGATGTAAATCATGAATGAAATTCACTCAAACTCACTTCATATTTAATATCCAACATACAATATCTACCATGTTGAAATTCTGCATTATTTTACTATACAAAATATTTGAGTACAAAAATAAATAAATAAATAAAAATCTATACTTGCTATAAATCTAAATTTTCTACATCTTGATTTTATTTGTAACATTTATTCTTCAAAGCAAGGATACTATACTTTCAGGTTCCAAAAATGTGACATTTTAATTTTAAAACAATATTGAAAATATGGGCATAACGAGAATTTAAAATTCCAAAATAAAAAATATAGTGAACTGTCAAGAGGACATTTAAGCTCACCTGCATACCTGGTCCATTTATGACAACTGAAATTCCAAATTAAAAATAGAATGAACTGTCAGTAGGACATGGAAGCTCACCTGCATAACTAGTCCATTAATTACCAACATTTATTTTGATACTGGAAACTTCAACATCAAATGGAATATAGACATCTATTTTGTTGTACAGATTTTGGGACTAATGTAGGTACATACAAATTTTGATAATTATTTTGTAGAATGATATTTTGTCTAAATATAGTACTTTATAAAGAACAAGAGACTATTATTGTACATAAACAGGGTCATTGGATGGACTAACACTTTAGGTGGACTGACACTTTGGAAGGACAAACACTCTGGATAGAATAAGCCTGTGTTTATACAGAAAGAATTAGTCCTTCAAAAAGATAAGTCTGTCAAAAATTAGTTGGTCCTATTCAGACTTATAAACAAAGGTGGCAAATCAAAAAAAAAAAAGATATCTTTCAACATCAGTGTTTATCTAATTAACATAGGTTTACCTAATCCCAATTTTGTGCCAAAAAATAGAGATTTTCACATTCCATTTGCAATACTATACAAATGCCATGGCACTGAAAATTTATGCCCAGATTATACAGGTATTCAGATTAAAAGGGTTAACTAAACTAACATTATGCCCAGATTATACAGGTATTCAGATTAAAAGGGTTAACTAAACTAACATTATGCCCAGATTATACAGGTATTCAGATTAAAAGGATTAATTAAACTAACATTATGCCCAGATTATACAGGTATTCAGATTAAAAGGGTTAACTAAACTAACATTATGCCCAGATTATACAGGTATTCAGATTAAAAAGGTTAATTAAACTAACATTATGCCCAGATTATACAGGTATTCAGATTAAAAGGATTAATTAAACTTACATTAATAAAAGCAGGTCATATAGACAGGTATTTAGTTAACTCGGTATTCAGTTTTCACACATTGTATTTACTGCTTAAATTTATTGTAATAAAAATTACATGTACACTATTTATAATAAAACAATCTGAACAAATAAAATGATATTTTGTGTTGTATTTATATACAGAGTAAATGCTCAGACTAATGCTGGAATGTTAGTGACAAAATTAATATAACAATTTATACTTAAATATGAACATCTACGCAACATTTATCTATAGATTATACACTGTATAATGAGAGAGCAAGTCAACTATTTAATATAGGAGTATATGGTTAGTGGCTGTTGAATGGTGTTTTACACCAAGTCAAGATTTTTTCACATACAGTTAAGTGGTCAGTTCTGAAAGACTAAAAAGAAAATTTCACAGAGAAAACTACCAATCTTTGATCAGGGAATAGACAAACTTTCTCATATGAGGATCTGTGGATTTGGGAATTAAAACAATGTGATGATGATGAGGAGGAATAATGGTGTTTTACGCCCCAGTCAAGAATCTTTCACTTATTTCGAGGCGGTCAGTTCTGAAATGGTGGATGAAACCGGAGTGCCTGGCGAAAACCACCGACCCTCGGCAAGCGAACTGACAAACTTTCTCACACTAGGATCTGTCCCGAGTGAGATTTGAAACCAGGCAGTGAGAGGCGCTGTGATCCATAAGCGCGCGCTTTAGACCACTCGGCCACCGAGCTGCTTTATCAACATTAATGGTGTTGTTCATATTCTCAAATCTTTAATGCTCTTGGTTAAAATTGGTTAATATTTTTCTGTAAATTAAGTCTATCAATTAATTAATGGCTTCAGATTTATTAATACTTTTTAAAAACTGGAAATCTTGATCACATGAAGGAAACAAGAAAAGCTACAATGCCAGTACTGTTTTTGTTCTCAGCCTATTTGTATTATTGTATAATATCTCTGCCAAAATACATTATACAAAGCTGAGGAAGGTTGTATGTGTAGTCTTTATATTTTAACAGTCTAACAACCATAACCCAGAAATAAAATCAACTGGCTATTGTTTTGAATTATATTTAGATGTTCAGAGTTGTTAGCAGTGTAGCTCCCCTTGGCATCTGTTCCCATCGAAATGTCTATATGCAATTAAGTAACTTAAAAATGCTTATGATAATCTCTCTTTAAAGATAAGCAAAATTCTGATTCAATGCACCATTTATCCAAATTTTGGCATCATATAAAACATAAAAGAAAAAGACTATTGAACTTCAACTAAAATAATGATAAGATAAATAAGTGAGGTGGCAAAGTTATCAATGTACATTATAACCAAGCTTTTTACTGAATCGAGAAAAGAACAACAGAATTAAAATCCAACCAAATTTTGCAAAAAATCATGATAAAAATGTCAAAATATTGCATAAAACAGTTAAACAAAAATACAGCATGACAAAATTTTAAAAAAAAAAAAAAAAAAAAAAAAAAAAAAAAAAAAAAAAATTTCTGTTGACATCTGGTTTGACCAGAATGTTTTAATAACAACTAAAAATTTACAGATATTTAATATTAAATTGCATACAAAAATTTCATTTTTCATTAACAAAACATGAAATACATCAATGATCAACAAATCTATACATCACATGATCAAAAATTTGTACATCACATGACCAACAACCTTCACATCATTCTAAAATCACACGACATCTACACAGGTTTAATCATTCATTTTCTCATATCAATTACAACAAGACAAACAATGAGGGAATATAAAGAACATGAAAAATAAATAATTTAATCTATATCCTTTGATTAACTTCACCTTGGACGAATTTTTTCATAATGAAAACGATTTCCTTTCTCTATGTAAGCACCGTTATATAATTCAAAAGTATGTTGTTTAATGAAGTGGAACTGTTCAGCTACAAAGTCGTAGAAGTCTTGTTCCATTTTCCAGATATGTGATTCTTGTATTTTTGCTAATGTTTCTTCTTTTGGTGGAATTTTATTTGAAGTTTTCCTTAAATGAGATTTTTTACCTGAAAAAACCAACAAAAATAAATAAATAAATAAATATAGGGTAGAAAGAAAGGTGTTGGTTTACCTGAAAAAAAACCCAACAAAAATAAAAAAAATTGTGTAGAAAGAAAGGGGATGGTTATGTTTTATTCTTTTAAGATGCTAAAACATGTATATAATTAACAAGAATTCCACAGATTTAAATGTCTCCCCCTGGTTAGTTTTTGATCGAGTAGAAAATACATTACTTTAACATAAACTTTCACATTATGACATGTCGCCGCCGCTGCCACTGCCGCTGCCTACAATGACACCAGAAAAGTAACACCTAAGTCTCGCCTTATGCCAATGCCAGGATTGACAAAAATTTGTTAATGTATTTTTTTTATGCCCCAGTCAAGATTAACCAATGAACAGAATGAAATAGAGAGATTTAGTTAAGCTGAATAACAAAACAGTTATACCTTGGTTATATAGTTTGACTGCTCCTTTGAAGAGCCTGGGAAGAGCAGCTTCCAGCACTGCTATAAAATCCCCTAGCTCCTCTGTAATACCAACTATCAAGTAATTATGGAGCAAATTATATTTGGCTCTCTCTAATGCCCATTGACTACCAGGCTTCCTGTAACAAAAAAAGTAAATGTACAATGTTAAACCCATTCTTAAAGGGAAGTAACCTGTAACAAACTACAATGTAATTATGTTTGCAAATTATATTTGGCTCTCTCTAATGCCCATTAACTACCAGGCTTCCTGTAACATAAAAAGTAAATGTACAATGTTAAACCCATTCTTAAAGGGAAGTAACCTGTAACAAACTACAATGTAATTATGATTGCAAATTATATTTGGGTCTCTCTAATGCCCACTGACTACCAGGCTTCCTGTAACATAAAAAGTAAATGTACAATGTTAAACCCATTCTTAAAGGGAAGTAACCTGTAACAAACTACAATGTAATAATGTTTGCAAATTATATTTGGCTCAGAGTCTCTAATGCCCATTGACTACCAGGCTTCCTGTAACATAAAAAGTAAATGTACAATGTTAAACCCATTCTTAAAGGGAAGTAACCTGTAACAAACTACAATGTAATTATGCTTGCAAATTAAATTTGGCTCAGAGTCTCTAATGCCCATTGACTACCAGGCTTCCTGTAACATAAAAAGTAAATGTACAATGTTAAACCCATTCTTAAAGGGAAGTAACCTGTAACAAACTACAATGTAATTATGTTTGCAAATTATATTTGGCTCTCTCTAATGCCCACTGACTACCAGGCTTCCTGTAACATAAAAAGTAAATGTACAATGTTAAACCCATTCTTAAAGGGATGTAACCTGTAACAAACTACAATGTAATTATGTTTGCAAATTATATTTGGCTCTCTCTAATGCCCATTGACTACCAGGCTTCCTGTAACATAAAAAGTAAATGTACAATGTTAAACCCATTCTTAAAGGGAAGTAACCTGTAACAAACTACAATGTAATCATGTTTGCAAATTATATTTGACTCTCTCTAATGCCCATTGACTACCAGGCTTCTTGTAACATAAAAAGTAAATGTACAATGTTAAACCCATTCTTAAAGGGAAGTAACCTGTAACAAACTACAATGTAATTATGTTTGCAAATTATATTTGGCTCTCTCTCTAATTCCCATTGACTACCAGGCTTCTTGTTACATAACCTGTGACCACAGTCCTCTTATCAAAAGGAGGTAACATTGTAACACAAATTAAAATTTTTGTAGCAAATTATACTTGAATTACTTCAGTTCCTACTGACTACTATAACATATAAATAAGGCCATAATAAATTAATACCTAAATTTTCATCCAATTTTCAAAATGGGGGGGGGGGGGGGGGGGAAGAACAGATTTTAATTTTTAAATTTTATTTATCAGCATCAACTTTGCCGAGCTTTCAGACACCACAATACCAGTCTCATCTTGATTGAAATCAATATACGATCCCAAAAATGAAACAACATCTACAACTTTTGTGGTAGGATTACACTCTGTCAATTCGTGTTTTGTGCGACCATTAATTCCATTAATGTCATGGTGTCTGGAACTTGACATCCATACCAGTTTTTGATTGTTTTTAAGCCCGATTTTACAGTGGCTATAATAAATACCATGTTACAACCTTTATGCGAAACACGATACTTTCGTTTTTGAAAATCCGTCTGCAACTTGATCGGACACCAAACAACTTCTATGTATAATCCTATGGCTCACGGAGCACAAAACACTCTATTTTCATTGTTACAACACAGAACTCGATCGGAAACTAGTCAGTTTTTACTTATTACGTTATGGCTCATGGAGCGAGCAGATGTGTTATAAAAGCCGGAATTGAAACCGGACACGAGTTCAAAATCCGAAAATAAAATAAATTGGGGCGAGTGTTAAAATGGGGGCGGGCGGGGATGAAAATCTAGGTATTAATTTATTATGGCCTAAAAGTAAAGTTTAACAGCCATAATTCCCTCAAAGGGAAGTAACCCTGTAACAAAAACTATGATGTAATTATGTAATTAGCAATTTATATATGGATGCATCTTTTAAAAAAAGCTGTCCCATTAACTATAACATTGGACATAGATGGTTTTACAGCTATTTTGCATGTAATACAGTTTAATTGTAATGAATTCATACATACCAGCACTCTGCATCTTGTCCACAGAAGAAAGGTATCTGTAACCACAGATGTTCAGGGTCACAATCATGACCTTGTTTTTCAACACACTCATCAAATGTCTATAAATAACAAAATAAAATGTGTAAATTAACATTGTTATGTCTGTCTTGAAAAGATGCCAGTGGCCAGTTTAAGGATGGCAGAGGAAACAGAAGTGCCACTGAACTGGAACAAGACAATACAAACCAGGATCTGCTCCTAGTGGGATTAAAATACATCAGGGGGAGGTAATGTGAAAACTTATTACAGGGTGTATTTCATCTGTGTAGTGCCACTAAAAACAAGACTTCTCCTTGGATGGATAAGAAGAAAGTCCAATTCATAGTAACCTCTTTCCCAATACTGATACAACTAGCAACTAAATAAACTGCAGCAATGATTTACAATAATCAAGGGCATATCACAAAGCCTAACCGATTCTCCACCCTATAACCCTTGATTCATGAGTCTGCAGCATGCCTTCACCAAATGCCAACACATATACATATTACTACAATGATAAAAGTGCAAGGAATAACAAATATATCAAGCTAAAAGGCTTGAAAACCACCACAAAAAGATATCAAAGAACCAACCAGTCAACAAACTAAATTGAGAAAAGGTTCATTAAATGATATCAATTGTGAAATGCCAAATGTTTTCATATTTCTCTTTACCTTTCACTATTTTGGGTCAAATATGGTCTTTATTATATCTAAGATGTTGTTAAATGAGTTACCTTGAGCCCAAGGTTATAGATCACAGGGCCTTTCACCACTTGAAGAAGTTGGTTTGTTTTTGGAAGGTAAGCCCTTTTCTTGCAATTCCAATTTCATCCTTCCTAGAACTTAACACCTCAATATGTGAAAAACAAATTCAGAATGGGGCATAGGGGACAAAATACCATTATTTCACTCTCTTTTGGCATTTATTCCGCATTGACTTACAAATGATAATTTATTGTGCAATAGGAAAGGAAAAAAGAAGCAGCCAAACTTGGACTCTTACTTGGGACCATCCAAACACTAGTGGGACACTCTACCTACTGAACTACCCAGCCATCTATCAAGCCTGGTCCACTGCATTCCAAGCCTGGTCCACTGCATTCCAAGCCTGGTCCACTGCATTCCCCCTCCTTTTTTTGATTCAACTACTTTGAATCAAAACTACCAGGTTCTATCCTGGGACTAACCTCTTGGTTAGCCACTTTCCAGGGTCAAAAGAGCGCCCAAATGAAACAACAAAGGGAAAAATCCAGCTGCCAAACCGGGATTGAACCTGGGACCTTCCCAATACTAGTGGGACACTCTATCGAATAAGCTACCCAGCCACCTTTCAAGCCTTCTGCACTACAATTTAGTATTTTTTTTTATTACTGTCAAAGCTCAAAGGTACATTTGGTAAATGTCTTAAAAATACAGAAACACAAAATCAATTACTTAATACATGTAGATGATGTTTCAACGTTAAATAATTACTTTTTCTTTTATTTACATTTTCATCAATTTTCATGTCACCATTAACAGACTTGAAAGATTAATGCTTTAAAAAACAGTAAAAATAAACATCAACAATGCCTCCACAAAATAAACGTAGTCGAGATAGATTAATAAATTGTCCAGAAAACCATCAGAAGAATAATTTACTCGATTGTAAAACTAAACAATGACACTTCAGTAATGATAAAATCTAGCTGAGAAAGGCTTAAAAATTGTCAGAAACCCATCAGCAGAATAATTTAATACAATTTTACTCAATTGAAAAAAACCTTACATTTACTGCATTGCAGATATAATTCTGAGTCATACTTTATGATTTATTTCAAGAACAATCAGCCAGACGATTGTTATGAAAACAGTATTGAATAACTTTAACAATAACTTCAAATATACATTAAATCAAACATTTCTTTAATACATTTAGATTTTGAATTTATTTATTTATATCAACAAAAATGTAGAACAAAATTAATTAATCAATATAGCCTCACTTCAGTCATGTATATAACAAAAAATCAGCAGTCCGGATAATTGTATATGAAACTAATTATATTGACAATCAATATAAACAATGTAAAAAAAAACAGACACAAAAGTCAATTTTTGATTTTATGTCAACAACAATATGGTAAGTTCTACTATATTTCATTATATTGATTACCATGCAGATTGCTTTGGCAATCCACAGTGTCAGGAATACTGTACGCCATAATACCCAGTACATACTAGTGTCCAATGTAGAAGGAGCACTTGTGCCTATGTCTCCAAAATAATAATTTTGTACCAAAAAAAAAATTATGTCACTCTGCAGTTATCCTTTAGGCATTTATTTAAAAAAATAAATTCAGTTCTACTTTGTTTCCTGGTTCTTGTTAATGGGTTTTTATTATTATTATTATTATTATTTTAAAATTTTTATTTATTTTTTTTTCCCCAATAAGTTTTTTTTAACTGAACACTGCCATAATAAAAAATTATGTAATTTTGTGATTGAATGAACTGCAATAAGGAAGGAAAAAATGTTAGATAAAGTCTCGTAAAAATAAGGCTCTGGTGTGAACTAGTTCAGTTCGTCTAATTTATGTACCAAGTTATTAAAGTAATCCCCATAATTTTGATGTCTGAGAATAGATGTTACCATCGATTATGGCAAATATTAAATTGTTTGGGCCACAATTAAAAATATCTTTGTTTCCCATTGCCATACCCTTACTTCTGATATTGGGTAGGTACAGGTAGGCTTTTTTTTTTTTTTTCTTTTTTTTTTTCCCCTCATAGTTTTCTTTTTTGGTTAGGAAACATTCTTCACATGTCATCTTGTGTGTTTACTTGTACATCTTCATCACTACGGCATTTGTATCACATTGAATTATAACTGTATAAGCGTCTTGACAACTAAGAAGGTTGGCAACTAAATTGTGAAAAGGAAAGAGAAACGAATCAGAATCTATTAGCACAGAATCACGGAAAAAAAAAACCCACAGCATTTTTCAATAAATTTTTTTCAGTCAGCGGGATTTTTTACAGTCGTGCAAGGGGAAACAAACGCCTTGGTGATGTCATTTAATGTGGTTTGTATTCACAGCCATAGTTTTTGTACCAATAAACCTTAGATTTACACCGGTCATATGACAAGACTATAAAGAACTTAAAGTCCCATGAACAGGACTCCAACAACAAATTGCTGATGCTGAAAAAATAAGAGGGATTCAAAAATCTAGTCAGGCTTCAAAATTTATATCAGTCACCAGATACCAGACCTACATGTATTATTTATCAGTTGGACTTGGAATAATTTTTTATAATTTCTCTTTTAAGTTACAGAAAAAAACATTGAAATTTTAAGATTCTAGCTGATGACTAAAATCTCAATCAAATTTTGAAATCGAAAGTGTATTTCAAAGTTTTTCTCTATATGTGTTCTCAGGTCTTCAAATTCAAAGTCAAACCTGTTTACAATGACAATACTGTATTTCAATGAAAAATGATACAAGTTGATGAACGGAAATTTGACTGTTTATGAGCTCTGACTAACTTCACAATACAATGTACACATGCAAAATCAATGCCCTTTTACTTTAATTATACAATTTCTTCTAAGAAATCCTAATGTCATTCAGATTTTTACACGAATGTTCTCGACTGATTCGCCCCCTGTGGTGTTGTAAAGTTCTTGGTGTCACAACAAGAATAGGGTATGGTAATTTCCTGATTAATTTAATTATCTGACTGACATTGTACAACATTATAGCACTAATTTAGTGTATGACAAATTCTCTAAAGGATTAATTAGCAGTGTTACAATGTAAGAATGTCGTGAATTGATCAGTTATCACATATAATGCACCTCAGATTTTTTTCTACGAATAATATCATCTAAAAAACCTTCATTACAAAAATCAATATTACACATGATTCAAACTTTTTAATTAAGAAATTATTTTTTTCGATTTTCAAATTTTAAAAAATGTAAAATCAGTATAAAAGTATTGAATTAATTACGTATCTAGTGTAAAAATTCACCGATGCAAAATCTGACACGTAAATAACAGGGTTCTTATAGAAATAATCAGTGGCGAAGAGTTTTAATCTCATTATTCAAACTGTAATAATGAACTCTCACGTAAAGTTGTAATAAATGAAGGATAATACCAGCCGTACAAAAACAGAGTGTCTTAGAAACTTAATGAAAACCTGAGTTTTCAAACCCCAGAACAAGTCGTATCAGAGAAAAAGGTTTCTTTCATGTACTTGAGAAAGCTTAACTAAAATCTGATCAACATTACAGAGGTTACCATTCCTTTACAACTGACCAATCAGATTGTAGTATGCTTATTAAGCAACATGTGGATTTTGACACATGGTTGACACAACCATAACAAACATTTGACCAAGTTTTGTCGAAAAATCTTAATAATATTATAAATAAATAAATAAATAAATAGATAAATAAAATAATTAGATAATAATAATAATCAGAATATTTGATCAATGACCTGGTTTCACTACCGTCCTTCATGATATTGGCTAATTTTTGTGTGGAACTATAGAACTTTTACTTGTTTTTACTTGTTTTGCGAGGAAAAAAAAAAAACAAAAAAAAAAAACAAGAGGCCCAATAGGGCCTGTATCGCTCACCTGGAATACCCCTATTTTGTTCTTTGCTTTTTCTTTTTAAATATATCCAATCAGTAAAATGTAAACAAACTCACTAGCAATATCCTTATTTTCTATTATTTCAAGCACTATTTATCATAAATTTCCTTTCAATTGGCCATGTACTTTCAGAAGATTTAGGCTGTTATTAACCTTATTTGCATGTTACATAACTATTGCAAAAATGAAAAATTGTACAGAAAAACCCATTACATATGTTTTATCCCCAACATCTAGTTTCTATGTTATAAATTTCAACAAAATCAGTACATAAATAAACCCATAATGGCCATTTTTAGATTTTTGCTATTTATAGTAAGGGCAGCCATCTTGGATTTCTGACAGACATGTCGGATAAAATTTTGAATCTATACCACCCAAGGACCTTCCACACTCAATGTCCTTTCATTTGGCCATGTACTTTCAGAGAAGAAGATTTTCAAAGATTTCGGCTAAAAATAAACCTTATTTGCATATTACGTAATTATTGCACAAACAAAAAATCATACGGAAAAAACCCGTTATATATGTTTTATCCCCCGAAATCTATTTCCTATGTATCAAATTTCAACAAAATCGGAACATAAATAAACCCATAATTGCCATTTTTCAATTTTTGCTATTTATAGTATGGCAGCCATCTTGGATTTCCGGCAGACATGTTGAATACAATTTTGAATCTATACCACCCAAGTACCTTCCACACTCAATATCCTTTCAATTGGCCATGTACTTTCAGAGAAGATTTTCAAAGCTAAATATAAACCTTATTTGCATATTACGTAATTATTGCACAAACGAATAATCATACGGAAAAACCCGTTATATATGTTTTATCCCCGACATCTATTTTCTATGTTTCAAATTTCAACAAAATCGGGACATAAATAAACCCATAATTGCCATTTTTCGATTTTTGCTATTTATAGTAACAGCAGCCATCTTGGATTTCCGACAGACATGTCGGAATTTTAAATCTATACCACACAAGGACCTTCCACACTCGATATCATTTCAATTGGCCATGTACTTTCAGAGAAGAAGATTTTCAAAGTTAAAAATAAACCTTATTTGCATATTACGTAATTATTGCAAAAACTAAAAATCGTACAGCGAAACGATTATATGTTTAATCCCCCAACATCTTTTTTCTATGTTTTAAATTTCAACAAAATCGGTTCATAAATAAACCTGTAATGGTCATTTATAGGTTTTTGCTATTTATAAGAACAGCAGCCATCTTGGATTTAGGACGGACATGTTGGATACAATTTTAAATCTATAGCAACTAATGACCTTTCATACCAAATTTCATTTGAATTGGATGGCCTATTGGTTTCAGAGAAGAAGATTAAAGTTTACAGATGCACGCACGCACGCTTTACCATTCCATAAGCTCACCCTGGCTTTGCCAGGTGAGCTAAAAAAAAAAAACAAAAAACAAACAAGTCACAATGCTTATTAGGTATAAATGATTAGTCACAACACCTTGGCATCTAATGAACATATCTCCTAGATGACCAAACTGACCAATTTTGGTCAAAATCCAAGCAATATTACAGAAGTTATCATCTAGAAACAATTTGCAGACCCGATTGCTGAAAACAAATCAACTATGTAAGGGTTTCATAAGATATTAAACTTAACAGGAGTGTTTCAACAATAAATACACTGAACAAGATTCATCCAAAACAGATCAGTATAACAGGAGTTGTAATGCAGAATCATAACTTTGACACCCATCAAACTACCCACCCTTAAATGTTTTTAAGGATGCAAAATCTTATGTTAAGAGCATAAAAATTCCTAGCTTATACTGATAAATCAGCAATTAAAATGCATTAATATGTAACAGACAAATCAAAATGTTAAACTTAATAGTTTTTAATATAAAGACTGAAAAAAGTGGGATAGTTCAGAGTCCCACATAAGTTTTAAGCATAAAGAGTCTATTTGATTTTTGCAAAATCTGATTAATTGATTTATTGGGGTTTTATGTCCCAGTCAAGAATATTTCATTTATATTCAGATGTCACCAGCTATAGGTAAATGGCAGAGATTTTAACCTTTGCAGTATGCACAGGCCAATGTACAGTGAGGATTTTTAGCATACCATGTTTGCAGTGACATGGGGAAAAGGTTTTTAGGTCTTCTCTAAAGGACCCCATGACTTTCATTTCTAAATGTTGAGTGCTTTTTACTACCTATTTTTCAAGTTTTCATCAGACCCGGACAGGATTCAAACCCTGACCTCCCACATACGAAGCAATTACACTATTAACTAAGCTACCATAGTGGTAATTTGAGAAAACATTATATAACAACCTGTAGAAAGTCAGTACATGTATTAGCATTGAAACTGTATAAAAGTGAAAAAAAAGTTAGAAAGAAATTAATATTAAGACCCAACAATACTTCCAAAAAGTAAAGTAAGTACATATAAATAGGTAAGCAGCAAGCATTATTGAAGGTAAACACAAACAAGTACATTGTATTGGTACAATCAGATAAGTTTATCACGACATTTAATCAGAAGTCAACTAAGATACCAACAATAATTTAATAGAGAAAAATCCAACATTATCTTGTAGTATCCCAGATATAATCAGAACAGATATAATCAGAGTTAATAGTGATTACTGTTACTGATGTAACATTGTTTTAGGAAACATTTTTTTCTCTGTATTGTCTTATGTTGCTAATTACGATTTTGTTTTTGGTAATGGTTTGGGAAACGGCCAAAACTGGCACATTGGGAAAACGACGTTAATAAAACAACCAATTGGTGAGAGAAAATTTCATTAATTTGTACTTTAAAATCTTGTTTCGCTCCTTACAATCAAGCATTTGGAAATTTAAGCACTGAATCTAATTTTCATTTGGGTCATTGTGAAATAATGAGTAAGCTTAACTGATGCTGTGCACACATGTAATTCACAAATTAAATGTTAAAGACAACTAAATCAAATAAGAGAACAATTTGATGAATGTTTTGCTTTTATCTATATCTGTAAATAGGGAAAAAGGAGGAAAAATGGTGTGTGTTAATTTGTGATAAATCAACTTTTTTTAACAGCCATTAACAGTATTTCATATATCACATACAGTTCATCACATTCAATTAAGCACATGAATGGGCATGGCTAATTAATATGGAGTAAATAAGAAATGAACTGAACATATTTTTCCCTTTCAACCAATGAAGTTGTTGGAAATTTGTTAAATTTAATTACTCTGGTTTAAACTCAACCAATAAAGCTTCTAAATTTTAATTTCAGACCAATAGACAATAACAAATTAAAACAATCTCGTAAATGCCATTATTCAACATAATATTTCAATCAGATGAGAAGAGCTGCGTAATCGATTTTAAGTCCCCAAAAAGAATTTGTCACTTTATCTAGGCAGTCACTTCAGGTATTGTGGAGTAAACCAGAGTGGCTGAAGAAAGCCATCAATCTTTTGCAACTCATTAATTTGCAATATTCATTTCAAATGCCTTCAACAGTATATCATATGTCAAAGACAATTTATCACAATCAATTTTCAACATAAGTGGGCATGGTTTGTAAATGTTCCAAGCCATTGAGATATGAAATGAAAGTATTTTTTCTTTTAACCAATAAAATCACAGAGTTTAAGCAATATCTAAGATTTTTTTCACTTCTATCAAAGAAGTTGTTTCAGGGATTGTGGAGAAAACGTGAGGGTCTAAATAAAACTACTGATCTACAGCAAGTGAATTCAGAAACTCTCTTACACTAGGATCTGATTAGGGCAGGATTCACATACAAGGATGGGACACTCTGTGATCCATAAGCATATACAGGTTTAATTACTTAGAAGATAATTTTTTATCAAATTTACAAGAAATCTTGACATTTGTTAACACTCCTGAGAATATTCTCTAGGTGAACATATCAATATCACGAGCAGTTTTTCTTTTATCATGAATACATATAATCATCCCTGCAGGTTATGAAATTCAAATTCTGTTAAAATCTTGAATTCCCATACTAGATTACAAATGAATTATACAATATTAAATCAATGACTCAGAAATCCTTATAATTACCCTTCAATCAAACGAGTCCTCGGAGAACGTTACCCTTCACAATCACACAAGTCCTCGGAGAATCTTCAGTGTTCAAGCGTTTTATAGATAAACTAATGAGGAAGATTTTTTAATACAGATAATTTGATGTTGGTAGAAAAGAAAGTGAATGACTTGATAAACTGTTACTAATGTACTGAAACTATATCCGAAACCAATGTTTGAATATTTGATTATAAACAGATTTTTTTTGAGATTTGAGTGGCAAACTGATATCAGAATATTCCTTCATTTAGATGCAGAGGTAGAATAATCTGAAATTACGAGACCATTTGACTTTTAAAATATCAATATACCAATGTGAATTCAAACTACATGTCATTCCTATACGTTATAAAGCTTTTATTTTTTTTCTGGAGGAATAAAATTGCTATAAATTATACATTTCCATCCAAACAATGTCCAAGATAGATTCGTTCAACAAAAGACATTTTTTAAAAATTTCTTTTGACTTTTAAAAAAATTATTTTATGCTTAATTTGTTGATGCTTTCATCTCTTATTGAGTGAAACATTTGTATAGAAATATAATTAAGCTGAAACAGATTCTGAACAGTTAAATTACTTACTTGCTGAAATCGGTTATGAGTAACTATTTGGCACAAGGGTTATTCTTATCTGTAAATTGTTTTTTACTCTAAATCATGATAGATTATTTTACAGTTCATTTAAAGTTATTGCACTAATAAGTATGTTAATAATGGAATGGGTGAGAAAGATGGAGTACCTACAAAAAATTACCAACATACATGACAACTTTCGCACACTAGCACAAGTCCAAAAAGGAAGTAATTCCTTTGCTATTAGGGTCAATTTCAGTAAAATATTTTGAAAGCAAAAAAATTCTTACCTCTGTATTACCAGCTTTTCGTCTGCGTAGGAATGGTCTGAAGTCGTCACCATATCGTACAAAATAATAATATGATATTAATCTATCTAGTGGGTTACGAATTAAATTGATATACACCGGCTTTTTAGCTATCCCAAATCTGAAATATATTTAAAATCATAATAAATATGTATTTATCGCGTATAAGTTTACCTTGATGTATTAGGGATTTAGGAACATTCAACAGGTCTAAGGTCCATCCCTACTTATTTATGTCTTTACACTAATGACTGTGAAATGGGTAGTGAACGACTGACAAGTGTTTAAAATTTAGATGTCTAATGAGACCCTAAGCCTAATGCCCAGTGGATCAAGCATAGCACAAGATGAACAATTTCAGCTCAATGTAATAAAAATAAATTTCTGGTTAATCATCTATAGCCAATAATGTCCAAATTAAAGTGAAATTTTATAAGTAAAAAACATCACTCCCTTAACTGGAGCTACTTAAAAATCACAAATTCACAAGTTTATTGAAATATTTCTCATTGGGGATAAATTTATCTTTTTAACATTACACAATGTTTCAACTTTTTTTATTGCTGCTTTGTTATGATTTAGGTATGAGTTAAAACTGACCTTGAAAATTCAATATATGCTAGATGTCCATGGTACAAGGCTGGCTTCTTTTCGTGCCACTCTGTAATATTCTGAACGAACCTCATCTGAAAAGGAAAGATGATACAGGTGTCAGTCAGCATCTGAAATGGTATTCTAATTGATAAGACAGTTTTGTAGAGTCAGGTCTCCATAAGAAAAAAGTCAGAAAAAAAGACTTTGATATTGATTGATTGATGCCAAAACAATCTGTATTTAGTGAATAAAATCATATGGCTGTTCTGGTGGCACTATAAGTTAATGCTTAATGTCAAGAAAGGTTTGGCACAAAAAAGCATTCTTTTCTCGTTGCCATATTATTGAAGGTTCTATTCACATGTGAAGTCTCAATATGTAAAACAAATGTAATCATGTAATTAACATTTGAATGTAATACACATGTACTCAACATTGGAATGTAATACATGTAATTAACATTGGAATGCAATACATGTAATTAACACTGGAATGCAATACATGTAAATAACATTGGAATGCAATACATGTAATTAACACTGGAATGCAATACATGTAAATAACATTGGAATATAATACATGTAATTAACATTGGAATGCAATACATGTAATTAACATTGGAATGCAATACATGTAATTAACATTGGAATGTAATACATGTAATCAACATTGGAATGTAATACATGTAATTAACATTGGAATGCAATACATGTAATTAACATTGGAATGCAATACATGTAATTAACATTGGAATGCAATACATGAAATTAACATTGGAATGTAATACATGTAATCAACACTGGAATGTAATACATGTAATTAACATGGGAATGCAATACATGTAATTAACACTGGAATGCAATACATGTAAATAACATTGGAATATAATACATGTAATTAACACTGGAATGTAATACATGTAATCAACAGTGGAATGCATTACATGTAATCAACACTGGAATGCAATACATGTAATTAACATTGGAATGTAATACATGTAATCAACACTGGAATGTAATACATGTAATTAACATGGAAATGTAATACATGTAATCAACACTGGAATGTAATGCATGTAATCAACACTTGAATGCAATACATGTAATCAACACTGGAATGTAATACATGTAATTAAAACTCAAAATGTAAAATCACAACTAATCATCTAACAAGAATGACACCTGTCAAGCTAAAAAACATTAAAAAAGATTTATTTACTCTTCATTTTTTGTAGTATTATGCCAGTGTAACATTGCTTTTCTTTCAGTTGTCTATTTAAATTATGATGTATTCACTTAATTTTTGTAATTGATGATTTCTAAATATGGATTTAAAATCCAATCAACAAGATAAAAGTATGAGCTTGATAATGCATCTCTGCTTGCAGGGAGGGAGTGAGTTTTATTCCAAAAATTAATCACTTTCTGACAGACCATTGAAGCTGTAAGTTTCCCAAACCAGAGTACCAGGAGGAAAAACGAAGACCTTGGACAAGCTAACAAACAATCTCTAACTTTAGTATTTCTCAGAGTATGAATGAAATCTAGGTGATGAGAGGGTTGTTGTTGTTGTTGTCGTTGTCTTTGTTGTTGTCGTTGTTGATTTTGTTGTTGCTGTAATGTTGTTGAATGTTGCATCAGCTATTAGTTATTAATCAATTAAGGTAATTAATCACTATGGAATAATAAAAGTACAAGTTCACTGATTTCCAATGAGGAGCCAAGAAAATGTAATAAGAGGGAATGGCAACAGTAAACCCAATGCTGTAGACTACTCTACCATCTAGGCTAGCTTTGCAATTACATAACCTATTATGTGCTTCATAAAAGTAGCACTAAAAATAAACATCTATTAAACCTACCTGGTCTGATAATGACATAACATGAGCATTTTTAGTGGTATTCACATGAAGGACGTTAAAATGATTATGTTTACAAAGATCGTATGCAATGCCGGCAAATGATGTACTACCAGTTTTCGGAACCCTGTTATATATAAGAACTAAATCGTCTTCTACATGACCATTCCACTCCACCTGAAAATACATTGTATAATACTTCTATAAATCAAATATGGTGACATTTTTGTAATAAAACCAACATTTTCAAGGAACTGTTTGTAGCTACAGAGTTTGAGAAATAAAACCAGCATTTAAATTGATGAGGAATTCCAACTTACCTTTATAAAATATATCTCTTTTAGATTTATTCCAAATTATAAATACAGTGGCAGAGAAAAACATCTAACATACAAAGTTAACACATGCCATCAAGAGAATTACTTGATAATTTACATATTTATGTATGATGTTTAACAGTGTACAGTGTAATACCCCTGACAGCCCGAAAACTTTTTTGGTTTGTGAGTAAGATCTGTGAGATTTTTCTGAACAAAACTGTTAACAATAATGATTCCAGACAAATACTGCCAAATCTGTGATTATTTTGTCAGAAAAATTAATATAAAACAAATATCCAATTAAAAGATTATTTTAACTCACTGTAACTTTGATAAAAAAAAAATTCCAACATGTGACCGATTTTTTAAAATAATATTACAGTCCAAAAATGCTTGGTAAAATGGAAATTGAGTTACAACTAGTTCAGTCAAAATGACACTCCAAATTTCAATTTAAAATGACACTCCACATTTCTATTTAAAATGACACTCCAAATTTCAATTTAAAATGACACTCCAAATTTCAATTTAAAATACACTCCAAATTTCAATTTAAAATGACATTCCTAATTTCAATTTAAAATGACACAACAAAATGTTATTCTGATTCAATTTCCAAAATGACAATACCTCTGATTTGTGTTAAAAATGATGAAAATCCTGATTTAAATTTAAAATGACGTTCCAAGTCTAAATTTAAAATTACACTCTATTTCATTTAAAATGACACACAAAGTTTAAATCTAAAATGAAACTCCTGAATTAAATTTCAAAAAACACGCCTGAATTAAATCTAAAATGACACTCCAAATTTAGATTTAAAATGACAACCCTGAATTGAATCTAAAATGACACTCCAAATTTAGATTTAAAATGACAATCCTGAATTAAATGTAAAATGACTCTCCAAATTTAAATTTAAAATGACAATCCTGAATTAAATGTAAAATGACACTTCAAATTTAGATTTAAAATGACAACCCTGAATTAAATCTAAAATGCCAACACTCCTGATTTAAGCTTAAAATGACAATCCTGAATAAAAAACCTTAAAAATTTAAGACACCTCAAATTTAGATTTAAAATGACAATCCTGAATTAAATCTAAAATGAAACTCCAAATTTAGATTTAAAATGACAATCCTGAATTAAATCTAAAGTGACAATCCAAATTTAGATTTAAAATGACAATCCTGAATTAAATCTAAAATGAAACTCCAAATTTAGATTTAAAATGACAATCCTGAATTAAATCTAAAGTGACAATCCAAATTTAGATTTAAAATGACAATCCTGAATTAAATCTAAAATGAAACTCCAAATTTAGATTTAAAATGACAATCCTGAATTAAATCAAAAATGACCATTAACATTTACATTAAACTAGATATGTTTCTTTGAAACAGACACTGCATAAAAATCAATCAAAGGGAAATAATTCAAAAACGGAACAAGATAGAGTTGTGGTTCCTGTGCACTGCACTTTGAGTCATTGCCAGAAACATGTACACCAAGTTTGGAGTCATTTAAACATACTACACCAATGTTATGCTCCGGACAAGAAATGCTCTATAAAAATCAATCAAAGGGAAATAATTCAAAAACGGAAAAGATAGAGTTGCGGTTCTTGTGCACTGCACTTCGAGTCATTGCCAGAAACATGCACACCAAGTCTGGAGTCATTTGAACGTACAACACCAATGTTATGCTCCAGACAAGGAAATCCGGACGCCGCCGCTGCCACCGAAAGTAATCCCTATATGTCGCCTAGTCAGGTGACACAAAAATGACATTTATAATATAAGTTGTTTGGTAAAATTATATAGCAGTAACATTATAAACAATAGTTGTAAGAAGACAGAATTGTTCACTGGACACTCAATCTGACAGTAACAGCTCTTAATGACATGTGCATCAAAAACCTAACTCTGCAACTACAACACAAAATTGTCAAGGTGACCAAAGTGATAGCCAATAGCAGTGCAGACTTTCAACCAGGAAGATAGAGTTAATGCATATTTCATTCATTCATGACAGTTTTCATACATCTATTTCTATCATTTTACAGTGCCACTGGCAAAACAAAACAATATAGAGCTATGAAATTTATTTTGACAAGACACTTTATTACATGTGACAATCATTTATGTAATGATATTACATTTTAACTTTGATTCTCACTGAACTGATATTATACACAAACTGGGGACACTTCTTCCTACAACAATTCATACTCTCATGTAATGATAGTATTCACCAACTCAGACACTCTCTCAGGACAAGGAATACAAAATTTCTTCTGCATATAGTTAAGCCCTAAAAAGAAATGATGTAATCATTTATCACATAGGGCATTCAAACAGGATTCTCCAATGTACCATGCCATACCCCCTAAAAAATTAGTGTAGGAATGATTTCACCTGGGTTGTTATTCAATGATTTTGCAACCTAAATATTTTTTTAAAAGTTCTACACTTCAGTTAAGGAATATTGATCACATGGTACACTGGAAAACCCCGGGATCCTGTTATAAAAACACAAATTTCGTTAATGAAGCAATATGTTTCTGTTTATTATAATACAACAAATATGGCATACATGTCAAGCTTGAAGCAGCTGTATACACATCACAGCTATCCTGACTTACAGATTTCCAAGTAAAAGATGAAAGCAAGTTAAACTGTGGATAAATTCAAACATGCACAAATAAAGCAAAACCTTTCAACACAATATGATAACAGAATTCCATAAAGGACAACCCAACATGCCGAAATCAACTAAAAACAAAATAAAAAGTCCATAAACCTTAACTGTCACCTATAGAAAACATCTTGTTTCTCTTGTAGTATTTAATAGGTGCCTCTAAAGTTTCCCCTTTTGGTTCCCCACAGCCTAGAATTGTATAAATTTACATAGAAAACATCTTGTTTCTCTTGTAGTATTTAATATAAGGTGCCTCTAAAGTTTCCCCTTTTGGTTCCCCACAGCCCAGAATTGTATAAATTAACATAGAAAACATCTTGTTTCTCTTGTAGTATTTAATAGAAGGTGCCTCTAAAGTTTCCCCTTTTGGTCCCCACAGCCCAGAATTGTATAAATTAACATAGAAAACATCTTGTTTCTTTTGTAGTATTTAATAGAAGGTGCCTCTAAAGTTTTCCCTTTTGGTTCCCCACAGCCCAGGATTGTATAAATTAACATAGAAAACATCTTGTTTCTCTTGTAGTATTTAATAGAAGGTGCCTCTAAATTTTCCCTTATGGGACCCACAGCCCAGAATTGTACAAATTAACATAGAAAACATCTTGTTTCTCTTGTAGTATTTAATAGAAAGTGCCTCTAAATTTTCCCTTAGGGGACCCCACAGCCCAGAATTGTCCAAATTAACAAAGAAAACATCTGGTTTCTCTTGTAGTATATTATAGAAGGTGCCTCTAAATTTTCCCTTTTGGTTCCCCACAGCCCAGAATTGTACAAATTAACTACAAGAACTACCAGTACTAAAATGCTACACAGAAAACTATCCAAGGTGAAGATACTGTATGTCCCTTACAAAGTTTCTCTATTTGAGACCCAACAGCTAAGATATGTGGAAATAAAAACTTACATGCAAATAAGGACAATAAGAAATCATATTTCTTAGGATTTGCTTTTGTATGTTCACCAAAGAGAAATTTTTTTCATAATATATAGTGTCTCCTCTACAATTTCCCAATTGGGGGCCCCAAATTTGTATCAATTAAATACATTAGGATACCACAAATAAAATATCTAAGGGGTAACTTCTATTTTATATTAGTTAGGTATTATTTTTATAAAACTATGGAGTTCTTAAATTAATTTCTCCCACTTGTAGCCCCACAAACAATGTTTGTAAAAATAAATAAACTAGTACTAAGTACTTTATCATAAATATCTATATGTATTTTATATATTGTACATTAGATATAATATTTAATACTTTAAAGAGGCTCCATGCAGACATTACCCCTTTGTTTGTGTAAATCTGAAAGCCCTTCACCTAGAAACACATATAGGTCTATCATCTAATTTGGAAGTAGAATTTTTGAGAATATAAAAACTTTATACATAACAGATGACACATTGCAATAGCACTTCAAGCTCATGTATGCTTAGAACAATGTTTGTTTTTGAAAAACTAACATCTTCTAACCCAGTATATGATACATGTTCATTTAGAGTAAAAGGTTACGGTCACTGTATCAAATGTTTGACAGTGATCAACAGGTTTTATCAGTGTCAAATGTGAAAGAATAACCAGAAAAAGGATAAAATGGTATGCCAACAAACGAAAAATGACATGGCAAGAATTGTCCATGCCAACGAACAAAAAATGACATGGCAAGAATCGTCCATGTCAACAGACGAATAATGACATGGCAAGAATCGTCCATGCCAACGAACGAATAATGACATGGCAATGTCGTCCATGCCAACAGACGAAAAATGACATGGCAAGAATTGTCCATGCCAACAAACAAAAAATGACATGGCAAGAATCGTCCATGTCAACAGACGAATAATGACATGGCAAGAATCGTCCATGCCAACAGACGAATAATGACATGGCAAGAATCGTCCATGCCAACAGACGAAAAATGACATGGCAAGAATCGTCCATGTCAACAAACGAAAAATGACATGGCAAGAATTGTCCATGCCAACGAACGAAAAATGACATGGCAAGAATCGTCCATGTCAACAGACGAATAATGACATGGCAAGAATCGTCCATGCCAACAGACGAATAATGACATGGCAAGAATTGTCCATGCCAACAAACGAAAAATGACATGGCAAGAATTGTCCATGCCAACAAACGAAAAATGACATGGCAAGAATCGTCCATGTCAACAGACGAATAATGACATGGCAAGAATCGTCCATGCCAACAGACGAATAATGACATGGCAAGAATCGTCCATGCCAACAGACGAAAAATGACATGGCAAGAATCGTCCATGTCAACAGACGAAAAATGACATGGCAAGAATCGTCCATGCCAACAGAAGAAAAATGACATGGCAAGGATCGTCCATGCCAACAGACAAAAAATGACATGGCAAGAATCGTCCATGCCAACAAACAAAGAATGACATGGCAAGATGTCATGCCAACAAACCAAAAATGACATGGCAAGAATCGTCCATGCCACAATGAAAAATGACATGGCAAGAATCGTCCATGCCAATAAACGAAAAATGACATGGCAAGAATCGTCCATGCCAACAGACGAAAAATGACATGCCTTCTAAGAATCGTTCATGTCAACAGACGAAAAATGACATGCCTTCCAAGAATTGTCCATGCCCACAGACCAAAAATGACATACCTTTTAAGAATCTGCCATGTCAACAGACCAAAAATGACATGGCAAGAATCGGCCATGTCAACAGACCAAAAATGACATGGCTTTTAAGAATCGGCCATGTCAACAGACCAAAATGAGATGCCTTTGAAAATCGGCCATGTCAACAGACCAAAAATGACATGCTTTCTATGAATCAGCCAATCTTTAAACAAGAATTACTTAATGATTATTGTCAAAATCTGTTTTTACTGTTAATATTTGAAGTGAAAGGTGTGAAAAAGTCTTTTTTTTTCTAAATTATGAGCAAATAGACACAAGTTAAATGCCTTGGTGTGGCCAAGTGGTCTAAAGACCTAGCTTACAAATTATGGTAACACTCACTGCTTAGGTTCAAATCCCACTTGAGCAAACCCTAGTATGTGAAAATTTGTCAGTTTCTTTTTTGGTCTGTGGTTTTCTGTAAGCAATTAATATATCATGAGTTACCTGTATATATTCATCTGAATGTGTGTCATGGAGTGGAGTGGAGTGGAGAGGAGAGGAGTAATGATTTTCACACCCCAATCAAAATTCTTTCACTTATTTCGAGGGCGTCAGTTCTCGAATGGTGGAGGAAACCAGAGTACCGGGCAAGCAAACTGACAAACTTTCATACACTGGGATCTGTCCCGAGTGGGATTTGAACCCAGTCGGTGAAAGGCGCTGTGATCCATAAGCCAGTGCTTTAGACCATTTGACCATCGAGGCCCTTGTGTGTCATAGAACAGAGGTACCTCAAGGGTTAAATTACTTTATTTGACTACAAATTTGCTTTTCTGGCATTTTAAGTTAAAAGGGGTAATAAAACTTCGGGATACAATGTAGTAAGAAAAGTAG